>JAOSLQ010162959.1:0-55622 GCA_025629905.1 Lorius lory | reverse complement strand
CAAAATGAGACCCAAATGCAAAGTAATGAAACACAATATACAGAGCTAAACCCAGGATCTGGAAGGCAGTGACCAGAGTGGACCCAGGTGCAACAATATTCCATATTTCCACAAATTTCATGCAAAAGTTAAAATCCAAGTATATGGATTGATGGGCCTACTTGAGCAGAAGGGCTGAGCAAAATTACCCCCAGAGGTCGCTTCCAACTTCAACCATTCTGTGATTCTGTGACATACCTGTTTGTTGACTCTGGGTTTATGTAGCTTGACTATAATAAAAGCTGTCTTAAAGAAGAATCAGTGAAAGAAAATGCTCTAGATACTAGATGATAAGAAATTCAGAGGTCTAGATTTTCAAAGCAAACAATACTTCAGAATAAATTTCCGGAATGGAGACGGATTTTCCCCTGTTTTTTTTCTGTTGACAGTAAATAATTGGTGAGACAGAATTTTACTAGAGCTTTTGAGTAGGCTTTCTGGCCAGCACATGAGCTGCCTATTACAAGTACACCTCTGTATTGGAAAGCTTTCTAAAAGTGACTGGATTCTTTCAGAATCTATTTTTAAGCTTTATGGGAATTTGAATTTGTACCCATCCAGTCCAATCCGTATCAGTAGAATGTCCCACAAAGCTTCCAAAATGTGCCATTCAGCTGTGGTTAATTCTAAGAAGAAAACTGCAGCAGAAGACATTTAAATCAGTGCTAGTGTGGAAAAGTAGCCACACTAATTATTCTCAGTATAATATGGCTAATGTTAAAGCACTTGTATGAGGTGGCTCCTCCAGCTGGTTCCTCTTCTATCTCTCCAATCAAATTTTACCTAACCTGGAAGTAAACTACAAATCAGCTTCATTGCTCTTAAAAAATAAGTTGGGGTATGTGTAAATGTTGATAATTTCTGTGCCATTCTTATGAAGTCTGTAAAATTAAACAGTAAAAATTGAAGAACTTTAAATGCCTTAGTAATTGGCCTTCTCATCTGAATTTCGACAAAATGTAAGAGTTTAAGTTTAAAATACCAGAATTGTGATTTTACTTTTTCAGACTATTTTAACCATGTTGTTTTTCTTATGTATACAGCTAGACTGGTTTTCTCTTACCTTTTCTAACCAGATTATTTCTTTTCATAACTTTTTCAGAGTGTAAGAAAGATATAGCAGTTAGAGCATGTGTTGCATTCAGACAAAATACATTCAGACCTTTCAGATCAGTGGTTTAAATGCACAGAAAAAAAAGAGTAAGAAGATTAAAAAAAAACAAAACAAAACAAAACAAAACAAAAAGAAACACCCAAGGACAAGGAAAGGGTGTACATACTAAGTGGCCTTGCATCATACAAAAGAAAGAAGAAATCTCCCAAGCCTACAGAGTGATACTTCAGATGAATAATAAAGCAAACAAGAGTAGAGTGCACAATAGTAGAGTGCACAAATGGCAAGAGTATAAATAAAGAAAAATTAATGAAATGTTCTTCTGAAAGAGACTGAATTATAAGTACTATTCATATTTCTAGTTATCTCTGAAGAGGGCTTACTGGAAAGGAAAAATAATAGTAGGGAACACAGAG
The DNA here is from genome assembly GCA_025629905.1 of Lorius lory. Taxonomy (NCBI): domain Eukaryota; kingdom Metazoa; phylum Chordata; class Aves; order Psittaciformes; family Psittaculidae; genus Lorius; species Lorius lory. Next base: position 54,053 of record JAOSLQ010162959.1, on the reverse strand, counting down.
GGTAATATAGAACTCAGATATTATGATAACTATTCAGAAAGTAAAGATAAAAGCCTATATAGGAAAAAAAGTGTGACGATAGCCTATTCCTGTGGTGCCAAAATTCTGAAAACAGTTGAAATTACTCTGAAACTAAGTCGGGGCTACTATGTATTAGGACCAGAAAAATTCAGAGAAGGCTTCTTAAATATTATGAAATGTTTTCAAAGTATTTACACTCATTTTTGAACAACTGTTACAGAGGAATAAACTAAGATTATAACCTATAGACAGAGACAACATACATGCTCCTACCTTCAGATACACCATGCTTCTAGGAATCCACTCTTAAAACATACAGCTACCATTTTCTGGGTAACAGGGATGTAACATCTTAGATGATATCACTTGCATTTGCATTTGCAGACTCATTTCATCTGAGGCCTCAAAGCATGCAACAGGGAAGAGGGTGGGTGACTCAATTCTTTCCCTCAGCCCATGCACCTTATACCTTAACATTTGAAGAAGGCAGACTTAGACACATGCTCTCCAGTGGAGTCCTCTGCTAACTAACATTTACTGGCTTATCTCTGTATCATACTGTCAGTGCCGGAGGAGCAAGTCACACAAGCTTTCATCTGGAAGAGCCTCCTCCAGCATCATCAGATTTGTCAGAAGGGACATTTCATGCATGTGGAGACATATTGACCATCTACAGAGATAAGTAGTAAGAGAACAAGGGATGATCATAAGCGAAGTAGCATCAAGTGATTGTACCCACATTGCTTAGATTTAGATCAAGTTTGTCTTGGAGAGAGCCAGGCCAACCCAGAGCCACAGAGTAAGCTACCACTTAAGCAGTGAGGACAGACATGCGTCCACTCCCTAACCTCTCTTAATCCAGTAACACACACATACTCTGTGGAGGGTAGATCAGAGAGGTAAACATTCGCCTAATTAAGAGTTTGTGTAACGGAAGAACACTTGTAAACAATCTCATTAATGTTTCAGCTGTGGTGTATCACAGTGCCTTTTTCTCCCCTTAAAACCATAGTCCCACAACAGCTGTTCATTCTAGGGTTGAACTATGTGATTTTCTTCTCACTGAACACCAATTTACAAGTCCATTTATTTTCAGACACATATCACTTAACTGAATTTGTAACTAGAAAAAAGGAACACTAGACTAGCAAAAGGAGACCAAAGGTTCTATATTTGAAGACATTGAAAAATAAGTTTCTTCAAACCAGAGTAAGAAGAACTGGATCCCTACATTACCTTCATCAGAGCTGGGTAATAGTTTATGCTACGGTATAGAATTACAGTGGCTTTGAAAATTTTAAGTGTCAATGTGTACCTGAAATATAAAACTCTTCCTTATAAATAGGGAAGAGAAAAATAGAAGCAAAGAAAATGTAGAAACCGACTTTGTTTTTATGAGCTTCATCTGAAATTTAAAGTGGATACAAGTTCTACCACACAAGTTCTACTTAAGTACTTACAGCACTTAAGTAATCTACAAGCAGAGCAGTGTTACCTGAAGGAATAAAGTTGCCTATGCTGTAAAGAGTATGTCACACTTGATAAGTCAATGTGAACAATGTATAAAAAGACTGTTTGCTTTCATTATCTAGTTATCCCTAGAAAAAGATTTTATCTATAGTTCCTCAGTATCAAAGACAAAGCTATAACTTGAGTTCAAATAATTTACCCAACAAAACACTCACTCTGAACTAATATATACCTGTGCATGCAGTGCAAAGAGCAATTGCCTCCATGATTTTCAATTCCTGATTGATGATCTAAAGTACTGAGACTCATAATCTTGCTTTATAAATTCAACTTCAGTGTTTTAACATAATATTGTTTATATTACAAGCAGTCAATAAAAAAAGATTATTACTAATTCTTATAAAGATAAGAGCTTAAAAAATTATGTATTTTTCATAAAATATAACTGAAACTGTAGCCATGGTTAATCATTTCACTGTAAATTGTAAGTAAAGATTAAATTTTATTTACTACAATGAATCCATGAACTTCAAAGAGATTATTCTTTTATGTAAAAGTATGCATAAACTTGAGTATTTTTAGAATTCAGGACTGAGTGTATGAGGTTTTCCTATTCTTTTTGCTTTATTCTTTTTTTAATTGTGGCTACTGATCTGATGTTTTAACAGCTATCTTTGCTAATCTTTTTTTATATTTGATAGCAGCATATATATATATAGATATATAAAAGCAAGGATCTAACTTGACAAGAAAGTGAAATTTCAGTGTCTTAAAAATATCATGGATTTTGCTTCCATGGGAAAATATGAAAGAAAACCAATTCAATTACATCTCTATCCCAGATGAAAGTTGGGGAGGGGAAAAGAATGTCATACACATTATTAAACAGATTTCATCACTGCAGATTTAATGAAAGGTGCGCCACACTGAACCCTAGCATTTATTACTTACAAAAAAACCCATAAGCCTACATGAGGAAAATCAATGAGACTGAGACAGCCAATCATGCTGTAGTTTTAACGTCTAGAGGAATAAAATTACTTTGTTCACTTCAGTCATATGAACATAATAATGGCTTTTACCAATATCTTATTAAACTATGCTTAAAAAGAATTAATTTCCCAAAGAGATAATGACAGTGATTGATTGTTTTCTATCAAATGTGAAAACATAATGAAAGAAATACATAGACTGATAATGCAACAGAAACCTCAGCTACTACTCAGAGAACATATTGCTAAAAAGCACATATCATTTTATTGGCTGCAAAGCAGCTTTCTTGAACAGAAAACTCAGTTAAGGGTATCTATGAGACAGGGGCAAGATTTGTTGGACCTGTTGTGGTGCATCTCGGTCTTTTCCAAGATGCTATGTAGAACACACAAGTAGAAACTGTCTGTGTTGTGCTATAATCTTAAACAGCATATTTGGTAAAATTCTTCTTATTTTAGATACAACAAATCACTCTGCAGATGAGGACTTAAAATTGTTCTTGTGCTCTATGCTTTAGCTGGCTTCTTCTGTAACAGATAAGAAGTCCATAGAAGATAAGTCCATAGAAGACAAATGTTTAGGATGTTAGAAAAGTCTATTAAAAATTATACCAGATAAACAATGGAAACAATGTACAACTAAAATGTTAACACTTAACAAAACCAAAATGTATTTATCAAGAGCAAGTAAATAATAGATATTCAGAGAAATAATAGCAAGGCTATCATTAAAGTATAGCAGTAATAGAGAGTTAATATCTTTGCCTCTGTACATGAGATATTTAGTATAAATATCCTCAGATATAGCTACTATATCAAACTTGCTAAAGGTACCATACAACACTAATAAAAATGAAACCAACTAGGGGAACTGAAATAGTGGGAAGGCAAACACAAGAAAGGTAAAATGTTTCCGTTTAATGACTTTCCAAATAGCGACATTCAGAACCATGGTATAATATTAGATCACACTGGATCACATTTGATTGTGATTAAAAATTAAAAATCAAACATTTATACGGGAGTGGTAAATGCATCATAACATTGCATAATTATGGTAGAATACTAATATTTAAAAAAAAAAACCCTGAATTTGTGATTTCTGTGAAAGCACCTGGAAAGTTGAGATGTGGAAATCAAATATGTAGGGTAGTTCTTGAAATGGCCCTTACATAGTGCAGTGTATGTAATAGTGTTTCATATCCAGAGAAATATGTCCCCACAAAAACTTTTGTCTTATAATTTGAGAATGATACAGTATAACAAAAAGGAAATCCAGAGAAATGGAAGCTAGACTTCCTTTGAATAAACTGAAGAGACTAGCCAATTGTTTGGGCACTTCTAAATCATATCTTGCCGTCAATGAATCAATATTGTCAGGATTATTCTCACTTAAGGTTTTTCAGCACCCTAGATCACTGAAACTCAACCTACAGTGCTGGCTCAGGTACAACTTGTGTGAGAACAAGTATGTAAGATTTCTTTCTTCTGCAGCAGCTTTGTTCATCAGAGGTGGTTTTGTCAGTCTACTGATTCAAATCCAAGATATATTAAAAAACACACAATAAAATTTGTAGGCATAAGAAATATTTTTTCCAGTGCTTTATTATCTTTTTTTTAATATTAAAACATTCTAATGTCTTGATTGTTCAAATGTTCTGTAATTGTGTTTCTTGGATTTCTCTGTGTATTCATTCTCACACTTTCCCTCATGACCCTATAATAACTTTCCTTTATGTTTATGGAAGACTGAAATGATTTTATAAATTATCATGACAATCCACTATGAAAAATGAATAATGTGAATAATCAGTTGCTGAGTATATGGAAAATTTGGGTCCTTACTCATTGACACCTCACCTGGAACAGGCAGTTACTACACAATCTTTGCATCTATGAGTCAAGCCTTTCAGTTTACCCATTACTTCATACATTAGACTAGTAATTTTTTTGATTTTCTCTACTTGGGAATTAATAGACAACTACCAAGAGAAACCAGCAAAGCAATTTGCACCCATTTGAGCTGCAGTTTCTGTAGCCAGACAATCCTCTACATTCCTGTTTCTGTATTTTACTGCCCTCATAACTTTTTCCTTTCTCTCACACTTTCTCTTTTCATTTTCAGTCTTTTGGGCCTTACCAGCCTTGAATTCTATTCTGCACAACATTTCAGCTCAACTAAAGAGTGGGAAGATGGCTTCCAACATACTAATTTATAATCTAGTACTGGAAAACACTATCAGGGAAGATGTGTCCTCAAATACTTTCATGCTGACGAGAGCACTGAATTCAAGTCTCTGGTTCTCATCTTTTCCAAATTTCTGACTAGCTTAAATAATCTGGACTATTATTAAAAACCTAAGTAAGAACACTATCAGAAATTGTTTTAAAGAGAAGACTAAAGTTATTACTCAGGTTATAAGAAATATGTTCTTAGTTGCAACAAACAACTCCAGACCCAAATCCAGTCTCACATGGCTCTTAACTCAGTAGTAGTTAGGTATGTAAGAGAGGAAGGTAATTTCAAACATGCCTTAATGATCACTTTTTTATTGGTTGACATTGCAATCTACTTTTATAACACTTCTTCTACCAAAAGGTTGGGAAGGATACAGCTAAATATCTGTTTTCTTTACTGGCTCTGGGTCTTGAATTTCTCTTTAAGATGAAGATACATGTTTTTCCACCTTCTATTTTTTCTTGTTTATATATAAAAGAATGCTTTTTGAGAAGCAATCAGTTCCTTTTAAAAGCCAGTAAGAACCAGAACAGCTGTCAGGGCTTATACATACTGTTACACAGTACTTTCTTAATTGTAACCAGACCATGAGGCACAGCAGCTGATTGATGAAATTAATGGTCAGTTGCTGGCAGATGCTAAGTGAAGCTGTGTGATTCACATATATCTATCTAACTACAATACTATTTATTTCTTTATTTATTTATACTATTTATAATAATTTATTCATTAGTAATGAATGAATATTCATTAGTAATGAATGCAGATCACAGCTGCATTGTTTCTACATGCTTAACAGAAATGTATTTTTAACAGGGCAAGCAGGGAATGTTAGGGATGGTTGCTTTTACTACCAACTTCTATGTGAGGAACAACCAGGGTACCTGAAGAGCAGTAAATTGTTCTTTCCTCCTTCTAACAAATCTCCTTTTAGCAATGGCACTTGAAGACAGCCCACTGAATTAAGTTTCTGACTCTGCATCTTCTCTCCTCTCCTCCCCTGGTCTTTTTTTGAACAGAGGGCTGGCCATAATTTTGCTGGGAGCAGCTCTCCACTTCTGCGAAGATGGAATATGGCAGTGCAGTTAACCAAAACACTTATTCTTGCTTCAATATTTCTAACGCTCAAGTCTGTTTCTTATGAAACAAATAACATTGATGTGTCTACGGAGATTCTGAGGATTGGGCTAGAAGGCTTCAATTGCTTATTTTCAAGGGTGAGTAGCAGTCCTTTTTGCTTTTCTCCCCCATTAGGTTCCTTATTCCTTATGAGATAGTTCATGCTGGCAGTCTTTAATAGGAAAATATTACTGCCTTATTTCATATTGTCCATTTCTTTTCTACCAATCTTAACTTTATTCAAAAGTTGGCACTTTATTGCCACTTTTACTCTTCGAGCCAGCCTGAAAGAAATTACTTCCTGCGTCCATGGCATTGAAATCACATAATCAAGTTGTTGATTTGCCAAGATCCTCTTAAAAGTAGTCAGGCTGCTGGCTCCTAGTCGTTTTAGCAGAAGGCTGTCCAGGACTTCGTCGTTCTTATAATTAGAATCTTCCTAATCTCCACTATAACCGTATTAAGTGGCAATTCTCAACCCTGTTTCTGAGCTGTTGTTTAAGTACTTTTTCCACCTACCCAGTATGCCTCAGATATATAGATAGCAGTCAGTCTTCTTTTAAATCTTCACTAAGCAAAATACGTTCCTAGAATGACTACTTCTTAGATGGATTTTCCATTCTCCTACATTATTCTAGCAAGCCTTCCCTACATCTTTTCCAGTAATTCTTCTTTCCTAAGGGCTTGTGACCAGCCTCATACAGTAACAAATACAAAATGGTAAACATATTCTTTTTTTTTTTCTGTTGAAAGCTGTGATCAAAACATAAACCTGAAGCAAAAGTTTAAGTATATATCTTTCTTGTATAAAACAGCCCCCACTTTCTGAAAAGATCATGTGGGATCACAGCATTATCTTGTCAAGTTCAATCAATCTTAACAATTAATACAGAATAAGTTACGAACATTTCCTGTTGAATTTTTATCAGCTGTTTCTGAAATTACTGTGTGGAAGTTAAACCTTTTCAGGAAGAAGTGTCATTAGATATAAATAGGTTTCAAACACATTTTAATGGTTTTGGTTTCAAACTCCACTGAACACAGTTAAGAAAGGAGTTATTTCTGCCTGTGTTTCCTGAGGATGAACAGTTGGTGGCATTGATTATTCAGTGAATTTCACTTTTTTTTTTTTTTTTTAACCCACAAAAATATTCCCAGTCTTTCCAGAAGCAGTCTTGGTGAATTGAACAAGAAGCATGTACAGTATAATTTTTCACTACATTAGAATAAAGTGAATGTTTTCTAAATGTCACAGTTTAAATTTCATGGCGCATGAAATCTACTTTTGAAATGAAACTTAAAGCCCTTTTCCAAATAAGAAGTCTAATCTTATAGTTAGAAACACTTTGCGTTTCCTGACTTTACTAACCTTGGAGAGCTGCCTGTAAGATGAAAACACTATCTGGCATATTAAAACTGAATTTCCTTTTAAATAATTATGTTGCAGAATATTTAAAATAGATAAGGTTCCAAGAAAAATATTAACATGCATTTAGCAGTATTTTCATTTACTAATAATAAATCTAACTGCCCTTCAGCATGTTAATGTTAACACAAATGATAACAGATTACTTCTAAAAAAACCTAATTTTGGACTAATCATGGTGCTTAATGTCAAAAGAGCTAACACTTTGCAATAATCTCAAGGAAGCTCAACTTTAAATATACCCACTCTCTACTGAATCTGTAATACATGTTGCACTTTCTGTTTGCAAAATAAAGGAGAACAAAGTTTTTTATCATATTCTAAACAGTTTTAATAGGTCTCACATTTATATAACAAGCCAAAATTAATTTATTCATTATTGTGATACCTAAAATCAGGCTTTTTTTACAGGGATTTGGAAAAAACCCAAACATATAAATAGAACAAAAATATTTTCACAAGGTTCAACTCTCAGTTTCTAAAACCCAAACTAGGGAAAAAAAATAAAGCACTGACAAAAGAAAGTAATATGTCTTTGGAGGCTATCAGGTCTTGATACGAATCAAAACATGTTTTGCTTTTTCTTTATTTTTACTTTTGAACATTAGACTTGGTGGTATTTCCATTTCAACAGTCTGTTGTATAAGCAAAACAGTAAGACAGATGTATAAAAATAAAGATTGCTTTTTATGTCAGTGTAGCATTCTCCTTTGATGCAGAACGAATAGTAAAGACTTTGATCCCATGTTATTTAATGTCTTACTTTACCATAAAACAGCCGTATATTCAAGGATAGTACAACTTGAGAAAACAAGCGTGAAATATCAAATTGTTTTCACAGTTTTTTTATAGTGGAAAGGTTTTGGAAAGTTACCAGATTTTTCTCATAGGTATCAATATAGTGTGTTTCCAGTTGCAGAAAACAGATGCTTAATTGGAAAAGAAGAATAAGGCTGATGGTTTAGCCACTAGGCTGAAATTTAGAAAACTTGGATTTAATTTCTGAATTCAGCACTGCTCTCCCTCTACTCATATACTTGTTACTTTGATGGTGATAAAGTGAATTCCACCAGAGTGTGCCAAAAATTAGCGCTGGATTTGGTCCTTCATATTCTGGCTGAAATCTGTGCTTTGCTTGTCCATTTAGACTTGCAAATCTTCTGCTTAACATTTTTTGTAGGTCATGCATCTTGCACGTTTTTTTCCGGAACAAAGCTGCACTCAAATCAGTCTGCTGGAAACGGGTGCAGCACTCAAAAGAGCAGCTTCAGATGTATCTCTTGCCTTGGGTGTAGTGGGATCCATCTGCATCAGAAGTTGACAACCCTCAGTAAATCTTGCTGCGTTTCATTTCCCTCTCGGGCTAAAGACAGATGGCACATGCTAGTACCAATGCCAGCACCACAACACATCACGAAAGGGAGTACACAGCAGCACAGGGAGTCTAGATCTCAACTGGGATTCCCCTGGCTACCCTCAAAGCCACAGAGGTGGGTGTGCAACAACATAAACTGAGCATGAAAACCAGTGAGTTGCATTTTCCTGCTACCCCATTTATCTTGTGATCTCATGCATGAGGTGATTTGTGAGACTTTATTCTGAAATTGTGGTGCTTTGGCCCTCATTTTGATGATGAAATTGAATGACAGGGTTTTGGTGATGAAAAAACAAATTCAGTGACAGCACTACCAAGTTCCCATGCTTTCACGCACCTGTGCTGTACACCCCAGAGCTGCTGAGTGCTGGCTGTCCTTGAGTTCTTAGAAATGGGCATGTGACAGCAGGGGCTGAGGATGAAAAGGGGCAAACAGGAGAAAGCAGCAATGTCCTTTAACCTTGATCATGGTCATTTTGGGGGTTCCAACATAGAACCATTAAATATCCTCTTGCAATTAGTATTGTCATGATAACTTATGTAATCTAAAATGTTCTTGTTTTGTTTGATACTGTTCTTTTAAACTTTCAGTGTCTTATACATAAGCATACACACACACACCCCCCCACACCCCTACCACAAAATATTCTCTTGATATTCCCACTAGACGACAAGCCGGTTTGCAGACACCATTTGCAGTTACCATCTGTATACTAAAAATGGTTATAGCTCCCTGTGAAAGCTCATTATCCCAATTCACAAAAAAAAAAACAAAAAAAAAAAAACAAAACAAAACCAAAAAACAAACAAAAAAAAAACAAACCCAAAAAACCCCAAAACTTAAAATCGTCTTTATCAACTGTTTAAACTCCAGTGTATTTGACATGGAACAGGTAAGGGGTGTTCGTATCATCCCTTGTGCCATCTTAATTTTCTGGTGTCTTCAAATACCTAAATCTAGAAGCACTCAAGGACAGGTTCAGCATAACTAACTTCAGACTTTAAAAAGTTACATTCACGTCTGACGCCAGAAGTTCCCTTGCTGGGAGAAAGAGACATTTCCAAGCAATTCAGGGGATCTACCTTAAGCACTCATTAGGAATGAATCACCTGTAGGGGCTACATATCTTTCTTACTTGGCTGACGGGGAGCCCAGGCTGACTAGCTCGTATTTAAGAATCTAACTTGATTAAATGAGCACAGATGAAACCAATCCCATTCATATATGGCTTTAATTGGCACTATGAATTGTTACAATAGAAACACCTAAGAACTGTGTTTCTGAGAAATGCTACTTTCCTGCCATTAAGAATCTTAGAGACAAGGGTGATAACATCTACTAAAGTTACTTTATCCAATATCATCCAAGATTTCTTATGTGAACCTGAGATTTCAAAGTCGGTTATACGTGCAGATACAGGACATGATTTTTAAATGCCAGATAAGGTAATAAAAGACAGCAAGGCATAGGGTAAGGCACAATATCTGACTGAATGCTGTACGACCTGCAGGAAATGTAAAGTTGTGATTGTGATACATACCAAAAATTCATGTGGCATGCCACAGGATATCTGTAAAGTACAGTAGCCAAAAATGTTTTGAAGATGTAAGATCAAGGAAAACACGTTCCCATTTTATTGCAAGCATTTTCAAATTACAGTGCTGTCTCACTGTTATGAATATAAAGCTGCTACTTCTTTTGGTTTTCTATATCATTTCGTGCAGCTTTTTTTATGAAATGCTTGTGAGACATAAATGTTTTCTGAGACTAGCCTTATCAAAGAAGCTCCAACTGAGCTCCCATGCAGTGTAAAAATAAGTATTCATTTGAGGAGCACTGACTTTTTTATATTTATTATCTGTTGCATTTTCTGCTGCAATCAATAAGGTGAATGTCTATGCAAATGAAAAGTTTTCAGTGCTGAGCTGAGATACATAACTTGCAGAAGGTCACTGTACAAGCTTCTGATGCACATTGCAGCATCTTCTTGTTGAAATATAAGGTGTCTTTCAAACTCTTACTTTCCCAGATCATGCTGTTGAAAAAGAAGTGAAATTAAAGCAACTCATATGTTGCCGAAGAAATATATTTGAATTTAATCTAGGGAATAACAAATTATTTCTAATTGAGTGTAAAAATACAAGCACTAAAAACCGCAGTTTTTCATTTTCAGGGGAAATGAAAAGGGAAACAAAGGGATACAGACATTGCAAAGAAAATAAACAGAAGATCAAACTTGAGGGTTTTTTAACTCGTCAGAGAGGAATTTCTAAATAACAAAGAAAGAAAACTTCTTAATTTATGTTTAATAATATTTGGTTCATTTCCACTCTTATAATATCAGTCAGAAAACCAACTTATTTATATTTTCTATGACCAGTCTGTGATGGGGGATCTTGCTTTTACTAGGCATGGGTTATGCCTAAAATCCTAAGTTAGCACTGTTTCATACTGTGCTTCTGAACATCAGTTACCCTGTAGGTATTACTATTACAGGTTAAATAACTTTTCCCATGTTCTTTGCAAACACAAAAGATTCAACAGTCACTAACTTGCCAAATAGCCACAACGAGCTAAATCCTCCCCAGGCTCACTCAGTTTCAATGAATTTGTACTTGAGGATACAATCGGAACTTTTCACGGTGTTTTTCCAATATGTCTTATTTTTCTCTATCATCTGAACGATAGTTCGACTGCTGAACTATTAGATCTTGTACCAGAAGATGTTTATACCTAGTTAGATTAAACTCATATTACTGAATTAACATATTTTAAAGTGAGTAAAATACAAACAAGTTAATAATTATCCCATATATTCTGGAACAACTTTAAAAAGACAGAACTAAAGCTCTGCTTAAGCCAGAGTGACTTGCATTTTTGAAATCACGGCCTTAGTCAACTAAAATAAGGAATTAATTTTGTAGTCTCCCTCTCCTAATCAGATCAGGCCTGCAGCTTTATATGTTTCACATCTGTTTATACTGAAAGAGAGGCATAGTCTGTTGACATGTGTTTTTGTAGAGCCTGACAAAATGAGACTGTGAACTCAGCTGGGGACTCCAAATGTTCTTGAAATGTTTTTCAACATATCATTGATCATAATAATTGATGACAATAATAACAGACAATAATTGATGCCAGTAAGATCTTTATGCATATAATAACTCAGCAAAGCATTACAACCTTTTCTTGTCATTTATAACAATTATTATGATAATTAATTATGATATTAGCAATAACTAACAGTAAGAGTAACCAAAATGGTATCTCTGGATGCCACAGTATAGAAACTCTATTAATGTTTGCTGAGACTAAAATAAAACTCTTTTTAAACTCCAAATAGTTGGGCTGAATGCCCAAGAAGATTTGTGTGCCCTGAAGTCTGCAGCAACTGCTTAAAATTTAATGGATGTAAATATTAAGAATTTAAGGGTCCCATTACCACTATTATCATAATTTACACGGCAGTTGAGGGAAATAAGCTATTACCTGAAAACCCTTATGGAGCACCATTACAGCTTCCAAACTGAAGAATACTCCACAGTCACGTATATGTAGCTCTTCTAACTTGCAGTTTGCAACCAATTACAATCTCATGCCAAAAGAAAGTGAAGGCAGCTTCTCTCCAGTATTGGGATTTCACTTCACTGTGTTCCTTCCTTCTTGAATAAAGTCCAAAATTTACAATAAATATGTTGAAATCCTAGCTTCATATAGCTGACAAAAGCCCAGAAAGACTTTCTGTTTCTAAAAAAGACCAGGTCTGAGTAGTGTTTAATAATGGCCATGAGAAAAAAAAGAAGTATTAATACATTTGACTCAGATTCCTTCCACCTAGCTTCAGGCTCCTAAATGTAATTGTTTCATGCTTCTGTCGTCGGTGGAGAGGAATTTCCATAAGCAAATTCAGATTTTACTAGGGCTGAGTTGTATAAACTGGAACTCTCTCTCTCTTTTGACCATAGAGAGATTGTGCACCCCTGATACCCAAATATTAATTGTCTAAATTGAGGTAGGCCAAATCTGTGTCTCAGTGAATATAGTTCACTTGAATCATTGAATTAAAGCTTTAATATACCTACTTTTAAACAAATAGGTATTTAGAATGACAAATTTACATAGAGACAAATAAAACCATTAAGTTTTTTTATAAAATATCCCCCTAAATACTTTGTGAATCTTAGAGGTCATTTTGATACTTAAGAACTGATTTTTAAAGAGGGTAAAACCAATCAAGAATCCAGGCTATTCAATGGCAACTGGTGACAAAAGGAACATACCCACTTTTTAGCCTAGATTCTGAGCTCCTCTTTCTGTTTCAGTACTGTACCTGCTAACTCTTTCATTTAAAACATACGGAATACTCCCAGGTCTATACCAGGGCTGGATCTTTGCCTCATCTCTCCCAGGGGAAAAGTCTGCCTACAAGACCATAGCCCTTCTTGCATTCTCTCTCAGTGGTCCATGGGACACATTTTATTTCTGTCACTGGAATAGCTTCCATCAGGAAAGAGTAAAAAAATACACCCCTCTCATCCTCACAGTACCTTGTGTTTTCTATGACAGTCTGAAACTTACCAGTCTCTACATCTTATTAATTTTTTAGAATAGCATTTTCTCTTGGCAATTCTTAAAGTCATCCCTGCCTATTCTAGCCTCCTTCACACACACAGTATTGAGCAAAACAGTTTTATTCTTCACATAGTACTGGAAACAGTTATATTCAAAGTCAATCTCAATTTTTTCCTTCTTCGTAGTACAACTGTCTTTCATTGTTTCAAAAAACTTCTGGATGAGCATATTTTGATTTTCTTTATGATTTAGTAAAATAATATGTCTTTCTGAAAATACACAAGCAGCAAATAATGAGGTCCTGAGACTTGGATTATGTATGATTTTTAGGTTGTGTGTCCTATTGAGTTCATTTCACATCTGCAACATGGAAAAGCAAGCACACGGTCTACTGTGAACTCCAGATGAAGCAAGAAGTTGGGCAATTTCGGCTCACCCTGCCCTTAAATGTAAGTCAAAGTACTTGTAGCTGCAATTTAGACACATATGCACAGTCTGAGTTAACTATACTAAGTAGAGATCCATTCTATTGTCCTACTCAGCAGAACAGCAATGCATATGTCTAAAATATCCAAAACAAAGTAAGCCAAAACCAAATCAGAACTATGTAAACATCTGAAGCACTTTTCAAGACCTAATTCAGAATAATAACCCAAGATGGTTTTAGCTTCACCAGATAATTATCTCCTTGCTTGAAGGATGTCCATGAACAAAACACTTTCAAGAATTTAAATACACTGAGCAGAATTAAATTAGCATGACTATTCAGAGTCAAAGCAGATGGACTAGATCTACAGGAATCTCAGTGTTTAATTTGAAATAAATTACATAATTCTAATTTATTTTCACAATCTCAAATTAGTGCTGGCAATAATACTTAAATATATAAATATAAATGGGGACACAGTGGAACACAGGGTCTAAATAGAGTCAGGCAAAGCCATTCCACAGTAATCCACAGCAAAAAAAAAAAGCAGAATGCAGATTTAAATAATGCACCACAATATTAATATTTATTTAAATAAGAAAAAAAAAACAAAACAAAAAACAAATATTCCAAGGACTTGGGCAAATCCTTTCTCTCGGGGGGCAAGCATTTACGTTTGATTTGGTTGATTGTCAGAATTTTTCCCTGCCTGCTGGGCAGCTAAAATCAACATTTTTAAAATGTCATTAACTTTTTTGTCACATAATTTGATTCAGAATTATTGAAAAGTGCTAATGGGTGAAGACTACATTCTTTCAGCTTAGTAAGAGAATGGATTATGTTTGAGTTTTAATGAAATATAAAATTCATAATTCAAAAAGATATAAGGTGCTACTGCAACCTTTTCTTAAGAAAAATCTAAGGCCAGCTTCTTACAGTCTCATGCAAGATGCTGAGATGGAAATCTAGCCTACAATTATGACTTTATTTTCTTCTCAAGGCCATTTTATTGTTCACAAGGAATGGTCCAGCTATTCCACTGCTGGTCATGGAAACGTTTATCCTGTGGAGACCCCAGCACCCCAGTAAATAGTCAGCAGATGTGCCAAGAAGCAGAGATGAGAGGCAACCTCTCAGACTAAGTGGCTCATGAAGGAAGGTTTAGCATTATTATAGATATCATTTCCACTGTGTATTTGTTGGTGGTTTTTGGTGGATTTTCTTTTCTTTTCCTTTTCATTCTGTGTATGAATGGAAAGCCAGGATTGCAGCACCTTCTTGTAATTAAATTTAATATGTTTTGGAAGCTATAAATATCTAATTCAGCCTTTAAAGGGCATAAAGACAATCTGATATTCAAAATATAACCCTTATTTTTCTTAATAGAAATTCACTTCTTATCCTTTATTTTATATGCTGATTGTAGGCTCTGAGAATGATTTTTGTTTTGTCTTTATAGTACCATGCACAATGGGAATACTGGGACGACAATTCTTAAATTCTATGATAACACAAATAATTAGCTCTAAGAAAAACAGAAAATGAAAAAACTGATCCAGTTATTCTGTTTTTCTTATGAAGGATGAGCAAGAGATTTGTTTTTTTATTTAGTAGCCGAATTAACATAATTAGAGATTCCAGACTAAATGGCTCTCTAACAGGAATAAGACATTCAAATGATCACAGAAATTGCTATTCCTCCTTACCTGACATTGCAAAACATCAGTAACTGATGGATAAATACATTCAACTAATAGTAACTATTATCAAGAATTAGATCAAATGGAGTAATCTGTAATTTGCATAGGAAGAAGGTGAATATTGAAATCTACAAAGGGAGAGATAATGTGCTCTTTTTTATTTACTTTTTTAATGTAATTAGAGTATAATACAAAACAGGTTTGGATAGGCTCCAGCATCACTACTTTAACAGATTTTGTTCCTGGGTTGCAAGAGAAGAGTTTGCATCCATTCCATTCACAGTGCTAATTGTTATATAAAGTGTTCAGAATTTATCACGCCTACAAAATTTCAGTATATATCCTTGATTCCCAGCAATAGCAATCATATAAATGTGGATCACCCTTGGCTAATGTAGTAATATAACCATCTGAGGAGCAAGGACAGAAGTAATGATGAAAAAAATAAAAGCATTTTCAAGATAGCACACTTGTTTCTTGCAGAAAAATTCTGAATAATCCTTTGAATAATATTGGCAGTCCCAGACTGCAACAATTAATGATATTTAAATTCCACAGAAAATGTTACAAAATAAATAAAAATAAAATAAAAAGCAAAATAAAACAGGATGCATTTTAAAATAACACACTTGCTTCCTGCAGTAGAATTTTAAACAATTTTTTGAAGAATATTGACACAGCAAGACTGCAACAATTAAAGAAATATAAACTGTATAGAGAACAGTATAGAAGTTCCTTCCGATTCCCATTGCAATTCTACTGATTACACTGCAAGCCTATTATATAAGCATCCACCATTTCTGTGTTCACAAACATGAATTAAAATGTCTATAAATATGCTCTCATGAGACAATGGTGCTTCACCCTTTTGCAAAAGACCCAGATGTACAGAAAATACAGCTATTAAAAAACTGTAAGTCCTACCACAGGAATTAAAGAATCATCAGATTGCTCTAATTAGAAAGCATATTTCTTGGAGTGTGCCTTCTCTAGCGCATAACACTGTGCTCCTGTGCATTGCTTTAATTGCCAAAAGAAACTCTCTCTCACACACACTTGTCTCCTTGGGAGAAGCTGTCAGTACAATGTGCAGTGGATGTTAATTATTCAGTGCACTACCATAAAGCACTCAGGTATTATGATGATACGCACAGTGTAAGAGCACATATAAGAAATAATAGAACAACCCACACTGCAAGAGTCTGACAAAGCTGGAATAAATTAAAAGCTGAAGCAGCAAGCAAACATTAATATCTCTACTAGAAAGCCATTCTTTAGCAGATTTCAAACACCTAATATCCATGATTCTTTCCTGCCACTAAGGAAAGCCCGAATGTTTTTCAGACTGAATCAGTTTTTCTTTTTTTTTTTTAGAGTACATAAGAATTATATTTCTCTATGAGGTCAGCTACAGCTCAGCAAGGCACATACCATGTGTGATATGGCCCCATTAGCTGCCGCTGAAAATACATGTGCAATACTTTAATTTGTTCTTTAAAATTCTGCAACTGCAACTCTGTTCTGATCAATAGGGGCTCTGTATCGTTGCATAAAGCTACTTGAAGAAATTAAACCAGGTTTAGACAATGATATATTTCATGCTAAAGCTTGCATACTGCTTGTTGTATATGAAAGTATTTTCTTTTTTTTTTACAGAAACATTCTTGCTCTTACTTAAGGAAAATGAAAACACTAGAAAAAAACAACTCTGACTCTAAGGTTAATGCAGCAGAATTCATTTCATTCTAATCTATTCTCTTTCTAACCTGTGATTTATTTATTATTATTATTTTTCAGCACTATAACAGTTTAGTGATACTTACAACGGAGTTGTTTTTCAAGAAATAAGGTTTTTAACATGCAGATATTGCTAAACACCAATACAGATTTTTAGAAAATAGCTTTACTGTTTAGTTATTGCTTAGGCGTGTGTAGTCTACATCTGCCATCTACTGTAAGAAGAAAATACTACAGGTCTTCTGCTTGAACCAACATTTAAACAAAACAAAAGAGATTACTAGATTGTCTACCATTTAGATTTCTGAACTCAAAACATAATTTCTTTACATAAACATCAGTAAAATAGGGATGACAACATACATTTACTAAGTTTGTTGTTTGGAAAACACATTTTCAATTTTTGTAAATTTTAAAATGGGGCTCAAACAGCACAAAGAAGATGAGTTTGTAGTTTTAGAGATTTCGTCATCACTGAGAGACAGTGTGTCATTCACCATTATAAGCATCTTACTGGGAGTATGAACTATTGGACTTTTTCTTCAATGCTCGCATACTTAATACATAAATAGAATTCTGACTTTAGTCTGACCTTATTAGCATATCCAGCTTCCAGAAATAGTAGGTAAAGATAACTTTAAGTTGTGGTGTGGTTTAGGCAGTCTTCATAGATGTGTCCACACACCAAGGAAAAGTCCAGGGAGCAGTTTCAAGCATTGAGTTCCCTGTCATCTATACCATTTTTTTGACTTTCTCGCTAGACCTGTGCTAGATCACTCCAGCTAGGTATCTGCAGATATCTGCTTTGAGGTTATGGATCTTTCTCTCACCATCCTATTGAGCAGCAGAGACCCAGCTTGTGTGAATTGACTATAGTGATTCACAGTCATCAGCTCCTTTTACCTGTTTAGGACAATAATAACATCACTTGGGAAAGCAGATATGTCAAAGAGATATTAGTGCTGCCTTAGCTTTCTTTAGAGCACAGGAAAAATTTTAGTGCCTACTTGGGCAGATTTTGGCATATTCCCTAATGTATACTTTTCAAGGACCTCAGACCTGAGGCAAAGAAACTATTCAGTGGTCAGGTCCTCCTAATGACTTCTCACTGTCGAGTTTGGGAAAAAAACCCAAGATGACTTTCTTAGGCTTCAAAAACCATTTTAGAAACCTATCTAAAGGAGAGCATTAAAATTAAATTAAATTAACCTGGAATAAGACTGTGACAAGACTTGCATAGGTACAATTTCAGTGCTTCTTCTCTGCAGCATTCAAAGGTAGGCATCTTCATCTTAACTACACAACAGAAATTTGAAAGACACCCTTTGGCAGACTAATGCCTGGAAAAGGCCATCTACTAGCTGCATTAAACTTATGCCACATTAAAAATATCAGGGTTTTTTAAACCACATAAATGTATTCTAATCTATTTCTACCTGCTATTTTGCATTTTCAAGCTATCTATCTATCTATCTATCTATCTATCTATCTATCTATCTATCTATCTATCTAAATTTATAAGACATTTCTCATGCACATAATAGTTGTAAGACTTTTATCTCATTCTTTGTGTATCTGGATGTCTCACAAATGAAACTTCTACCTTGAAAATTACAATGTTTTTGAAACAGAGCAACTTTTACAGACGTGTTTCATTTTAAAAATGTCACCAGTTTCAGGAATATATAGAGAATTTTATATATATATATAAGCATCTATGTTCCTTTCTTTCTTTTTATAAAATATTGCTCAGAAGTTCTTTTAAATTGTGAGCATACAATGTGCCAGCTGGGGGGACTACATCAAGCAAAACTTTCTGTTCTTTTCCTCTTCTGCTCTTGGTTAAATTTCAGTTCCCACCCTCCAAGTCCAACTATCATGCTGGTCTCTTTTCAGGAAACAGTAAGACTTTCACTAAAATACCAGAATGAACAAAGCTACTTTCATTATTTACTTCAGTTTTCCCAGAAAGGAAAAAGACACCACGGATTTTGCTTTTGCTAACACTACTGGCAACAAGACAGATCAACTTGACAGGCAGAATTATCTGATGGGCACTTCATCCTCCAAGGAGCTTGTTTTCCACTCTTCTGGATCAAGGAGATGCTGCCCCTAATTCCTAGCTCAGACACCCGTCTTTTTCTCTTCCATGGAGACTGAGGAACAGGTTAGCAGAGGGTGATGTACACCACACAACACACTTTTGTACAAAATCAGGACCTGGACTGAAAAAGTAGTCTCAGGCCCAGCAGCTCATTTCTGTCTCTCTTGCTGCTTCTTCTCAGGCACCCAGTGAAAACCCCAGCTTCTCTTAGATACCCCTGCACTCATTTCTGCTGATAAAAAAAAAAAGAGATGTGAAGAAAGAATAAAAAAGATCATGCTAATGTAAAAAAGCCTGTCTTTTGCTCAAAGACCCAGTATGAGCAGAGTGTCTGAATTAATTTTGCATGACAAGAATCCCTCCCAAACATGACAGGAAGCTACATTACCCAAATAATGAGGATTCCAGCTGAGGTAAGTTGGAGAAATGCATGGACGAGTATATGCTAATACAATGCCTCATTTGACATCTAGAACATAGAGACAAGTCCAAGTAGGCTCAGTGTTAATCAAAGCACATTAGAAGATTTTGAAGATATGCAAAATCCAACCACATTTTGCAATAGACTTACCTATCCTAGAAATTCAGTACAGTCTCTAGGGGATTTACTGTATATTTCTGAGCAGCTGAGCAAATACATCATGGTTTATAAAGATTTGCTACCATAAAAATGCAGAAGGCAGTGACCTGTATAATTGTATATAAGGCTGCTATTCAAGCTTTGCATTAAGAGGAATTTCTTTCTCCCTGTCCCTCTCCTTCTGGGGAAGGGGATTTAAATTGCAGATAGCATCATTCATCATAATGCAACACTGCTAACCACCCGTTTTTTTTCAGGTACTAGACACCGACTTCAACAGAAAACTGCTCTACCAGAAGATATAACAACTAAGAAATAGCCACTCCATTTTCCTTATTAGGAGTTTGCTTCTACCTGCTTTTTCATGTTTTGGAAGACCCCTTCTTAAATGCTGTTCTACACCAAGAGGCATCGGGAACTTCAGTATTTATGGAGAGGGTTGCTTTGAAAATTACAGCTGAATGCAGTCAAAATGCTCAGACTAATTGGGGTGAGGGTACCTTGGTCTGTTTACAACTGAAGAGTGTATATGAGAGAAATTACATATACCCAAACTTTTGCCTCCCTTCACATGCACTGAAACTGAAAAGACATTTGCCAATTTCAAGCAAGATTTTTTAACTGCCAGTATACTGGGAAGGCTACACATCCGTTTTTGTCCCCAAACAATTATTCCTCCCAAAATAGTTTAAAATTGTAAGACTACATAAACTGTTTAATTTCATTTACCACTCACTATGAAGTGCTCTTACGGCACATTTTGGGCTGAATGTCACCTGAAAACCATATGCCTTTCTTATTTTTCAGTCTGAAGGGTGAGTATACAAACACCCTTTCTCACATGTTGATGCAGTACCCCCATAAGACAAGCAACTAGTGGCAGTAACTTGCTCACCCAACTGCTAAGTTTCCTAATAATCAAAGGAGTTAAACATGGAAAGCAAGAACAAGTTGATGTACTTCTCATTAAGTGTGGTTTGCAGTTATTTCAACACTGACAAAGAGTTCAAAAATTACATATTTATTTTAAAAAATATTAAAAATGCTGTCCAATATATAGCTAAGAAATATTTCTGATGTCTTAGAAACATAACCTACATTGTAACTGTGGTAGGAGGTAGAGAGGAAAGTCGATTCTATTTTTTATCCTCCAAATATTGATCCAAGGATTGACTTCTCTATTTCTGACACAGAACTCAAGTTTGTATTTTATGTGTGTGTATAAACCTTGCTACTAGTTTTCAGAGATCTATTCTTTATCACAACAGGGTTAAATGTGGCCCAGTACTTTGCTTTCAATCGTTTCAAATAACTTTCAGAAATAGCTGGTGAGCTTCTAGGCATCTCTGTCTTTGGAGGTCTTACTTCAAAAGTAAAAACATAAAACAAGTTAGCAATTCAAGATA
Organism: Lorius lory; assembly: GCA_025629905.1. Lineage (NCBI taxonomy): Eukaryota > Metazoa > Chordata > Aves > Psittaciformes > Psittaculidae > Lorius > Lorius lory. The sequence continues at coordinate 32,884 of JAOSLQ010162959.1, read as the reverse complement.
GAAATATATTATCAATAAATGATACTATACAAAAAATTAACCAGGCTTCTGAAGCCTCTATCCCAGACTAACTTGGGGTTTTAATATGTTACTTAAATTAACCTACAACTGAGGAAATCATGAGAAACAGATCAGCCCACTGAGTGTCATGGCCTCACAAAAGCAGGATTATTTTATAAAAGGACTCTTTGCTAATAAATTACCAGGTTTACCCCTAGAGAATGAAACAAAGACACAGATCCTTTGAAAATAAAAATGTCCATTGTTACAATCACAAAGAATGGACTAATTCCCATCACTCTCTTTAATCTTTGGTCAGTGAAACATACTTGCTCCTAGTTACAAGATACCAGAATCATTTACCTTATGTTGTACTATAAGGCTATCAAAAAAGAAAGTAAAAAGGCAAAGGGTTTACTCTGTTTTCCATATCTATTGATAAAGCAAGCCACACAGCTACTTTCTCACCTAAAATCCCTATGTGTATTTTATCATTCAGATTAAAAGGATTATCCCAAGCAAAACACAGACACAATGAATCACAGTTTCTCTCCTGCAAAAGAAAAAAAAAAATTAAAATTAAAGCTGCTTTGTGCTGCTCCTGTGAAGCAAAATAGTGATTGAGTCGTGAATCCATCTCCTTTAGGATCCCCTCTTCCCCAGAGACTGCATGGATGGTACACATCTACAGCGATAACTCCTATACTGCAAAACAATTCCCTTTTCTGGTGAGGATGGCGCTATGGCACCCAGCTGATTATACACCCTTGGTTTTAGAACATGAGGACTCTCAAGGAGCAAGTGAGTCTTTGAAAGACAGCTAGACTCATCATCTGTGGGTTGCTAACTGTGATACAAAAGATCTGCATTGCTTTTGAATGAGAAATTTACCCAGAAAATTCATGGAATAGGAAAAACAAAATTCATTCTAAATACCACAGGACCGGTTCTCCTGAATTCCGCTGAATTTCATAGCACTCTCATTCACAAAATGCAGACTTTAGGTGCTGTCCACTGGGAGCCAAGCCCGCGCAAAATGTGGTCCTGCACTTATCAACCAGCAGAGGGGGCACTACCCGCAAGGGACATTCAACTAGAGTAAAGTCAGTTCGTCTGCGCTTTTGTTTTTTAGGGACAACACTGAAAAAGTTATTAAAATAAGTTTCGAAAAGTAATCAGTTCCTACAACTAGTGGTGTCTTCTCTGTATACAATTCTGATCAGTGTACAACCTTATGTCAGTAGTGCTGCACTAGCATACACTTTTTTCAACAGAAAGGGGGACTAGAGGTGACGGATTCCACAGTAAAGGAACAAACTTCATAATGTTGTGCTAAAAAGAGGTAGGCATACACAGCCCTTTGCATGCACTAAAACCTTTGAAGAATTCTAATTTACTTGAAGAGATTTTTTTTTTCAGGTGTTTCTCTTTTAAAGGTAAGAATTGTGATATAAGATGTGACTATTAGTTCTAATATGAGCAGAAAGATGATGTCACTTGACAGGAAATAGTATGTAAACACTTCTGTCTCAGAATTAATATTTCTAAAAGCTTACTTTTGTCATTATTGATTAAAAGTCAATGATGCAACACCTATGTGTTTTACTCCCCACAAAGATCGTGATCAGTGAGCACAGATGTAAAATGCTACACAAAAAAGGTAGTATTCTTATTACTTTTATTTTATTTTACTGTGCAAATGCTTACACATAAAGCAAATTAGCAAGGGGAAAAAACAAAACAAACAAAACACATGTAGCCTACAGCAATGGCTAGGCATCACAACAGGAAGCATATTTATTACTCCTACATACAGCACTACAACAGTGTAGACTCCCTCACCCACTGAGAACTGGTCTTTGTGTGGGTTATGCTCTCCTGCACTAACAAAAAGAACAGGGTTTGTCTCACCTAACCTGAGATGCCAGCAGCATGAGCTGTTCACTGCAAGCTCTGTGTATAACCCATGGCCAAACAGGCAGTTCTAGAGCTCAATCCCTCTGATTTATTTCAGACCCACAAATGAGGATAAAATGAATGACACCCTAGAAAGGGGCCTAGAGTAATAAGATCAGATGTAGGAGGCTGCATTTGGTAAATGAACCCTACCCATGCTTTCTGCACTGGAGAGCCTGTCATCTTGACAGACTAGCCAGGCAAAGAGCAAAAGCTGAAGCCCTGGCAAACTATAGCAGTGCTCTTATGGCTCACTGCTCTATACACTGAACACATGTGTTTTGGGGGAATTTTACGTCCACAGTGTCTTTCTTATGTTTAATTAAGGGGTTTTAACTTCAATGAATGAATTTGTCCCAAATCCAAAAGTTAAGAAGAAAAAAAAAAAAAAGAAGAAACCAGTATTATCTCTAAAAACTGACCTATGCTCTAAAGCTGTCTTCATGCTTCATCAAAGAGCCTCTGCCAAGAATTTTGCTCCAAGCTGGCTCATTTCCTGATACAGCTGTAGAGAAAGATTACAAATATGGTCACAATTTGTACTGTCATTACTGCTCTACAACCAGCACATTAAGGTTGCAATTTACCTGCTATTGTGAGACTCAGAACATTTCAGCTACTATTTTAGCGAACTGCCTTAATCATGAAGGTGATGGAGTGGTAACAAATAAAAAAAGTCTGGGATTTGGAGATCCCAATGGTCATTTTGTACTCAGACTGAATTGCATCAGGATAGGAGGGGTTAGAGTGGGTGTAAGAATGATATCTATTCCTGTGATTGCAAAATATAAAAGTTGTGTTCTGTATTACAGGGGTTTTTTGAGGATCAGAATTCATATTTGATGCTAATGTTGAGCTAATAGTTTTGCTGGTTAAATCTTTCTGAGACATCCAGACATTCCTGGTTTTTAATAGGGATTCTCTGAAGGGAATAGAACAGCAGGGAGCATCTTCTGTAGCTTGCTGACACTTTCTTTCTTTTTTTTTTTTTTCTTCTGGTTTTAGAAGTTTATTTCATTTCAGTTAGTTTATTCCTCTCTAACAAGGCTATTTCAAAAGCAGTGTCTAACATACGTGTTAGGAGAAGTAGGTGCTATTGCTGTAGGACTGCTTTTTTTGATAATAGTAAGTAAAACAACATTCATCTGAGAGCAAAGCATAACACAGTTGCTTTCTGCACAATCTCCAGCAGTAACATTATTACTAGTATTTTTAAATACACTGAAAATATGTCTCTCTGCATGTCTGTTTCATACGTAGTGCTTCTACATTCATCACTCTGTTCAGCGTGTGGAGGAGTTTTGGTTGAGTACTAAGAAAAGAGATCATGTTAGTGTTCTTGCTGACATGGCACATACCATACTGCAATCAAATTGTTTTCTCAGGCTCCATGATTCTAATATTGCATTGAAACAGTACTCTAAAGCTGTGCAGTGGCATAAAATAGGTTAATTAAATATCAAGTCTCTTCAAAAGCAGCTCATATGCTAAGATTCTGATGCATCAGGGAATTTTAACAGGTAGCTAACTTCAGGCACGCACTCTTTAATTTCAAACAGCATTTTTAAAGTAATGTACCTCCTTCAGTACCCTAGTGAACTGGGACCTAAATGAATAAAAGACTATTATACAACTGAATGTACCAAGGTTATTAAGCATTCTTATAGAACTGGTTTGGGTTTTGAAGAAAGCAAATATTCTGCTCTCCCTAGGATCAGCTTGGTGGATGTTGCATCTACAGAGTATAAGTGGACTATTATAGTTCTTCTAAAAAATCTGAAATCAGAGTTTTGCTCTAAGGATAGCAAAATCCTTCCACCAAATTTCCATGAGGGAAATTAAATTCTCAACAAGCTACATTCTTGAGGTGGCATGAAGGATATCTTAGCTTTAATGTACAGCACAGTCATATCTGTATGCATATCAGACAGATTTAAATTCTATTAAACAGTTACTTATATAAATTAGGGCAGTTACAATTGGGACATATGTCTACAGACACATACCACCACGGCTTTCCACCAGGGCTTTCCTCAGACAAAAGCTCAGTACTAAGTTGCTCAGGCAATGCACCATGCACACAGATAGAGTATACTTTTGCAGCCCAATAGTTTTCATATAAGATCTGTTTTCTGTGATACTAATTATCTCACTGTTAACATGAATTGTTTTAGTGCTGTTTTAGTATCAGAAAACCCTCATTGTAAACATCAAAGAGTTAAGTTAGGTGTTCATGGCTTCAAAAACCTGTAATCTTACTGTCTGAAGTCCTTACCTGGGTCCTACAAAAGCATGTCAAGCTGACCCATCATAGTCAATTCTTATTGCCCTTATCTAAAAGGATTCCCTGCTGCAGAACAGACCTGTGCTGCAATGGGAATGGTAGGAAACTGAAAACAGACTCTTTTATAACAACAGGAGCTTCATTTATAGTGCACGCATACTGTAAGAGCAGTCCTGAGTTTCCTACCAGCATGCCTGAGCCTAATTACACCTGCTGTAGTCCTGAATCACCAGCCAAAGGCCTGAAGTAGTACTTCAGTGCCTTGCTGAATTCAAAGAATAGCTGAGATGGAGCCTGCAGACAACTAATGTGCTGTAAGAACAATGCGACAGTCATTTCATGGGGTGAACTGAGGGATTTTGTGGGAGCTACTGCAGAGACTACACGTTGCTGAGCAAGAGGTACTGTTTTGTGTACTGCACTTCACTCTAACACTTACGCTTGAAAGCTAAGCTATTCAAACCCAAATAAAACACTAAGTCTCTTGGACTAACATTTAACATCAGGGGGTTTGTTTGTTTTTTCGGCTGCTGCTTTTTTTTTTGTTTGTTTTTTGTATATACATCCATCATTTTCCTACCTTGTAAATAACAGAGTCTCTTTCCGCTTGTCCTTTCTCCAGTTTCCTATGTTTTCTTCAGATTTGTGTGTTTGTTATGCTTCCTATCACACTTGATATACTCATCCAGCTTCTGCTGCATGGCACAAGTAAAAATCAGAGGCAGCATTCTGGTTTTACAGTTAATTCTGTAATCTGAAACATCTACTTATTTTTGATTTCACCATTCTCTTACTGCAAGGATGGGCAAATTCTGACTCTTGAGACATTCAAGTCACAAGACTTGTTACCAGCACAAGCAACATATTTCGCCTGTCAAGGCCAGTACCCTCCATGAGGCAGCATCTGACCTGGCTTTTGAGGGGAGAGAGTCCCTTTCTTCATGTAGTCATTTCCATCTCCAGTGTCCTGGCACCTGCATTCAGCATTGAGAATGTGAATGGCTGTCAACTACATAAAAATTTTTATTGAAGTGTTAGGAAAGCTGCAAAATCCTGTTTGACTGTGTCCTTTTTATAACTGCCTCTTGACCATATTCTAGCATAGGTATTTTCTGTGCTATGTCAGAGAAATTATTCATTTTGTCCACAGCTTCACTTACATGCTCTGTTAAACTTCTCGGTTCTTCATTGTGGTAGAATATCATAAAACACAACTGTAACTGTTGACTGAAATCTCTCTTCCACTGAATAAAATAACTGTTGAAAATGCAATGGAATAGAAATACAGACCATAGTGAAAGTCACTGACAACCTACGCATGATTGCTGTTTTCATATGATATTATAGACCAACTGTAAGGTATTCCAGCCAGTACAAGACATCTTATATCTCCAAGGCACAGAAAATACAGCTGATAGCCTATTAAATGAATTTTCAAGGTTTTTGCTGGGAGACCAGACTAATAAAATTAAACCCATATATTATAGAGAAGAAACAATGAATGAGTAAGGGGAATTCTCATACAAGGATTTAGAAAAACCTAGGGAAAAGGAACTCTCTGGTTAGTTAACCCTAACCTGAAGCCACTTCAAAATATAAACATGCCTTTAAGAAAAAATAGAATACTCATCCATGCTTGACCACACTTTAAAAACTTATTCTGGGATTTGTCTTTGGATAAAAAGTAAATGTATCACCTTTTCAAGTTACCTTCCCCAGAAACTGAGGCAGAACTCATAACCTCAGTGAGAAAACAAAGTTTCATTTTGTCTGTGTGTGTGAAATACTGCTAAATAAAAACACTCAAGGAAATAGGTTTAAGCAGTGGTGATCTCATCACCTGAACTGCTTAACTCTTAGCTACAGAAGTTGGATATAGACTGTGCCAACTAGCAGTTGCTAGGGCAGTGTCTGGGCACAGTTTAGGAGACAGTACCTGATGCTTGATATTCCCAATATGTAGTCTGAACTAGACTGCGCAAGGTTTGACTTCCTTCACACTCCATATCTCAGCAGGGTTTGCAGAGCCTCAAGAGCCCCTGCTTGCCCTCTGCCACATTGCAGAGCTTGCAAAAGATATTTTCAGATTTATGGTATGAAAATACCAACCTAGTGGGCTGCCCTCATATTGTGAACTGAATTAAAAAAAAGCCACCCACCAAAAAGCCACAAAATTATAACTATGCCCTGGGACCGAAAAAGCATGGTATGAAGCCCAGAAGAGTTGCAGAGCCAAGTGAAATTTGGTTGCAGCCAAGAAATAACACATGGCCACAAGGCCAGAGAAAGGTCCCTTATGTTTTATTCAGCAGCAGAGATGTAGTCATCACATCTGTCTAGCTTATCATCTCCTCAACAGTAGCTAGTAGCAGATGTTAGGGGCAATTGTGTGCAAAAACTTCTACAAGCACATCCTTCCAAATTCTGGCAGTCCTGTTTTACAATTTCCAGGTTCAGATGTTGAATCTAGACCACTGTGCTTGATAGATGAATTTGTTCAATCCTCTTTTCTGGACTAACATACAGTTTTGGCTTCCAGAACATCTTGTTACAAATAAACCCTACAATTTAATATTTCCCTCTGTAGAAAAAAAGGAGTCTTTCTGCTTTTTTAAAATCTGCCTTTCAATTATTTCATTTAAAACCTTGGATTTTCTTTTCACTAATGCAACTTTATCTACAAAGCTTCTTCCCTCTGAAATTCTTCCATACTTTGGTGCATACTTCCTAATATTTCTTAACTTCCCTGCCACTATGTGGGCTTCCTGTGGACTTTCAATGCATGCGTTAATCAAGATGTAGGTGCATCATGCACAAAATAGCACAACAATGTTCTTTCCCAATAAGTCCAATAATTCCTAACACTGCACTGCATTTTGACTGCTATTGAGTAATGAGTTGATGTTGTCAGAGGGTTATCACAAGGTCTCCAAGATTTCTACTGGGAGTCAATAGATTAATAACAGCTTAATCAAGTACATAGAGGAAGTATAGCAACAAACTACCACCTGCTTTTACTGTCCATTTTTTAATAACCTGCGAAGCACATACCCAGGAAAGTAATTATTAGGTTAAATACCATCTAAAGGTACAAGAAGATTATACACTTACCTGAAAAAAATAGTGATTTTCCTCATGCTACTAACTTCATTGAACAAATACTTATGCCCAAAACCAACAAACATTTAGTTCATTAAATAGTTATGTTTCTAACACTTTCAAATCTACAATCCTGTGTTGTGCTGATGCCTTAAAGCTGATACTGCACTACTTGTAAGTTACATAAATCAAAAGCAGAATAACTTAGAAGATATGACTAGTCCACACAATATACAAGCTTCTACTTACAAAATACACTAGTAGCTATGGAGAAGCACAGTTCCCTGTCATTAATAGTGCAGCTGCATTTGCACTTAAAACAGTGCCTTTTTCTGTCCCGTTTGCTCTTATGCAAATTACTTCATAAGCAGCAAGACAATAACAGAGCACTCCTTTTTGAATCACTTTTGCTGTATGTCCCGTGGGACTCTACAAGACAGGTCTTTTGTCCCCTGTAACTTACGTAAAAAAAAGCCAGCAATATGTTAAAAATGAAAAAATATTTAAGAAGACATTAATTTTATTACAGGTTCACTTTAAAGAGGTAGGAAAAAATAAAGATTTTTCCTGTCATGTAATCAGCCTCCCGTGGCTACTACCTGTTTTTCTTTGACTTAGACAACTTGACTAGCTCAAAAGAAAAAAAAACAAAAACAAGCCAAAAAAATCCCAGAAACAAAACCAAAGAAATTTCATGTTTCCATGTGGCAACGGTTTCCCAAATAGAAGACCCAAGAAGTCCCTATGGACCTATGCAGTGCATCCCTGATAGACAACAGTAATAGAAGATGTATTTAAAGCAACTGAATAGAGACAGCGTCCAACTTGTGTTAACAAAAAAAAAAAATCACAAATATTTAATTATTCATTAAATATTTTCACTATAAAACTCTGTAATTTCCTATTCTGAAACTATAATTCATATGTAAAATTAAAAGAAACTTTTAAAAATCATAATTCCAATATTATTTTATTTTTCTTCTATTAAATTACATTCCATTGAGCAATAACTGTCTTTATGTGTACTTCATAACTCATTTTTAATATTTTACAAGTGCTTTCAGGGCATTTGTATTGTGTTTCTGGGGTTTGATGTTATTAATTTCTAATATAATCATTTTACAGAGTCTACAAAGAATAATTCATGCAAGGAGTTGGCACAGTAATGTGCCTTGCAATGAAAATAGATGTTTTTTGGAGAGAGTGCACTCTGTGAGATGTGAAGGTTATTATTATCCTTACAGGGTCAGTTCAATCTAAAACTTCTCAATTCAACTCAAGTTTGTAAATGCACTTTAAAAGGCATTCCAAAAAACACAGGAAAGACTATTTGGAGCTTTTGGAAAATGCTGGTGACATTAATATGAAAAAATAGCTATACCTCTTCATATACTTGTTTCAGTACCCTTGTGTAAATAAAACTGTTAGTACTGAAGTAGGTAGATACTGAATAAGATCAGAAATAGCAAAACAGCTTTCTATGATTTTTCTAGGCAACTTTACTTGATCTCAAGATATATAAAGGATCTAAGCAGAAAGAGTTGGTTTTAGTCAGTCTTTCCCCACTCTTGCTTGTGTTATACAAATGGACAATGGGGACTACTATTTGCTCTTGCAGCAAAATGATTTTCGTTCTTGAAAAAAAAAAAGGCGCATAGGCTTATCATATATTTTTAATAAGCAAATAATGTTAAAAAAGGGTAGCAAAGCAAAGCAGAATTCAAGTGCTGAGGTCAACCAGATGTTTCCAATAAATGCTAGGCTTTATTTTAGTTCACAACCTAAGGAGAAACCCATTGCTTGTCTTTTACAAAAGAGGAAGTCATGCATACCTTAGGACACCATTCACAGTCCCACAGGTAAAGCAGAGCCTGGGCTACTCCCAGGCTATGGACTACAGGTGGAGAGATGCAGGATCTTCACTTTCATTTCTGGATCAGAAGCTGTATGTTGGTTGGTATATGCCATTGTTATATACACATTGTTCGGACAAGGTGAATATTTGCAATGTATTAAAAGCCTTTTTTTTTTTACTGACCTTAATGCATACTTTTTCTTGCTGGTTTAAACACTATAAATCTAATTAAAGCAGAATTATTACAACAATTTTAAGGTATGTGAAGCTTATAAGGTACATAAGAGGATATTTCCAGTCTGATGATGATTAAAGATAGGACAGTCTAACACACAACACTGTTTTCATTGCCCACAAAAAATTACAGTTTTGTTGGAAAAAAAAACAGCAACAAAAAATATTTCACAGTGGTGTATTTGGTGGTTAGAGACTTAATCAGTGTGAAGCTCCCCTATTACATTCAGCGTGCCTGGAGCTTTTTGATCAGTGGAAAGTTTGTCACAACCTTGTGCTTTGTAGTTAAGAATTAATAGTGTAGTTAAGAATTAATACTAATACTTGACCTTTGCTATTAGACTAAATTAAAGGCTGCACAAATGTACATTCAAATGTTTCACAGAAAACAATGTTTGTCCAATTTCCTCAAAAGAGAAGAGAGACTGTTAATTGCCACGAGCATTCACCTTCCTCTTCCTTCTAAAGACACATGTGCACAACCCTTTGTGATGGTGAATCATGTGCAGCCTGAGAGATGCAGGCTCACATTTAAGACCAGGAAGAAATAGATTTTAGTTAGCTACTACATGTTTATGTGGAAACAGACACCATATTCTTCCTAACTGCTGAATCAAGTACTAACTTTCACAGTTTTTCTGTAGGTGAAATGGTTAAATTATCTGACACCAAGTTTAAAAATTTAATATTTATATACTGGAATCAGCCTTTTCAAGGCATAGATTAATAGTAGAAAAACTTGCCCAGACATAATTACTGTATTAAAAGACAGCAGGTAGCAAGTTATGGGAAGCATTTTTACTTAGAACACAGCAGAGGGGAAAATGAATTTCTCTGTTATCTTAAGCCAACCTGTTATTATAACACACTTCTGAGTTATGGGTACACTTATCAACAGCATCTATTTTTTCACTAGATTTCTTCATTTTTTTCAGTCCCAGAAATGTTAGCTAAACCTCCTGGTGAGCATTAATCACAGTTACATTGTGCACTTTTTCAAAGCCAAAGTTTATTACTCAGTAGTAGGAGTGAGAAAATGTATCAAGAGGAGTTTTTTGTTGTTCCCTTTTCTCACCTCCTCCTTGTCTCTCCTCCCACTGCCTTCTCTCACCCTTCCCTCCCTCCAGGAAAGAATCACAAGCAAAATTCCACAAGTTCATAATTAAATGGAACAGTGGTTGATCAGAATTAATTTTAAAATGTAATATTGTTGAAAACTTTTAGATAACTAAACATACCTAATTACCTATTCAGACATTTCTGAAGCTGATCAATTATTCTTTTCGGAAGAAAAGTCCCACATCCACGAGGCAAAATGTCTGACATAGTGCTCGGTATGCTGATGACTTACTCAGCACCTTGTTCCTGGTAGCAGACTAATTTAGTATTTACAAGTGCATAAGTATACTCAAAGGGGTGAGCACTTGGCAGACTTAAGTGTTGAAATAGCCAACAAACACATTGCAATATCTAAAAAAGTATAACATCTGAACACCTGAATTTGTCACTTTCTGTCTTAGACAAGCAAGTGATGAGAATAAAAGTTAATCTAGCTCTGGCAATCTTGATCTATGGAGAACTCTCATTCATTTCATTAGCAGTTGTGTGACCAGTAAAAGCCACAGAAAGAGAGGGAAGAGAACAAATCAAAGTATTTTCAAAGTCACCCATGAGCTACAGCATTGTGATTTTGCCTAGGATTAAGATTTGCCAGTGTTAGCTGTGAGAAAAACTCAACTCACCTTGCATAACTATAACATTAAAGGCCAGTTATTAATAATGAATATACCATTGACATCTTAAACAGAAACACAACAGAAGAGGAACAAATAGGCCTCTGGAAGGAATTAACCACTTCTGAAGATGATTAAAGAAGCAGATGTGAAGCTTTTCATTAAAACACTGAGACTGAACTTTCAATTACTGAAGTGCAGCTTATGATTTTTGGCTTGATTCATAAAGTCTGTAACTGAACACAAAAATAACACTAATGAAGTAAAAGTAGAACTCAAAACTAGATTGCTATCATTAGAAAAGGGACAAACACCCTCTACATTAATTTGGAAATTTAGGGAAGTGGAACATCAAAAAATCCCTGAAAACAATTAGCACTTTCCTTATTTTTCTTTTCCCTGATGATGTGTGAAAGTCATTGACTTAGTGGCATATATTGGTGAAAGGCAAAAGTAATTATGATATGAAATCTGTCATGTTGTTGAACTTCAGTGGGTTAATTCATGACTTTGCTGTAATTTTGTGGCTGCACATGAACAGCTTTGGGCGCTGCAGGCCCAGGGCAGTGTCCTCTTATGATCTGTGACTTGCACACCTTGTAACTATGGACACAGTTGTACAGTATCTGTTGTAGGGTGGCAAAGATGTGTTTCCAGGTATCCTGGCACAGGCTTGGTAAGGCCTTTCCCAGAAATTTGCTGCGGTCAGATAGTGCTTTCTATGTCAATGCCTAGAGCTGGCACTGAAAGACTCATAATTGCAATGAGGACTGCAAATGATTCAGCTTAGAGAGGAAGCTCTTTGCCAGTTTTTCTAATTGTCTTAGAGTAAAAATGTTAACATTCTTTACCTTAACTTTATCATGTATAAATCAAAAATTATGCCATCCTTTAATAAAACACTTTGAGATATACTAATGCACTCAACTATAGAAATGCATAATTATATTATGCGGGTTGTTTGCTTGTGTGAATTTCAGAGCTATCAATGTGGAGATAAAAGGCTCACAGCACTGAAAACAGCAAGCCACAGCTGTAGCCAAGAAGCCTTTGTTATTGCATGCTTTAAATTTTAACAGTCATGAAAATTATAATGGGAGATCCAACAGTCTTTCAGGTAAACAGAGGTACTAATATTTAACTTTTTTTAGCTTGTGAAATGTTAGGTCTGAATACAGTATTTTTCTTCAGGTTGTTGATATGTGAATCTTCACAGTTAATCATTGTATAATTACTTATACAAAGAAGAAACCCTGCTACTTCTGTTTCTGTAGAGTTCTTCCATACTTAAATATGTGGATGCACAGACATACCCCACAGAGAAAATCTTGTCATAGTACCAAACTCCATAAAAAATAAAGAAGAAAGAAATTATTTTTAATTTGACAGGTAATATAATAATAATGAGTTTGGAGGAAAAACATTTTCCCTTAGGCACACTGTATGTGATGACTGAAAGATTTCCAGAATGATTATCTGAGATGGGGCAGAATCTGAAAACCCAAAAACCACAAAAAACACTTCGTGGTCAGCATGTGACAGAAAGTTAGAATAAGATGTTATGGATTCTACTTCACTGTTGCTCTTTATTGAACAAAATGATCACCTTAGGTCAATTTTATTTCTTACTTTTATTTGTAATACTCAGACATTCAACAGTCTCAACAATGGCATGCTACAGTGGTAGTAGTTTGAGGATCAAGATTATATCTTCATACAAATCAATAATTATCACTGAGAAGAAACTCCTAGTTCTCAGGACACCTTTTTTTTTATTTTTTTTTTTTTTTTGTTCCAGAAAGACTGGAGAGCAAGTATCTGATTTAGACTAAAAGCAAGACACACTACTTCCCTGCACAATTAATCCCATAATAATTTTTTAGGGTTCTCAAGATTAAATAAAGTAATTAAGGTAATAAACCATGTAAATGGGCATTAGAGAAATAAAACATTTTGAAAAACCAGAAAATAGACCGGAAATTGAACGAAATTAAGAATTGCTATCAAATATAATAAAAGACAGGTGTTTAACAATTAAAAGGGATGATTGTTGCAACTGGGGCAGCTGAAAGTGGTAAGAGAACAGCTGTTCCTGAAATTGCGTCTATATTAGTTCTATATGAAGAAAAAAGACTGTCTTTTCAATTGCTTTCCTGAAAATATTACTTTACTCTTAACTCATAAAGAAATTGGAAGCTGATGGTAATACTTTAATTAGCAGCTTCTCAATACTGCGAAATTGTACAATAAAAATAATGTCTGCACATTTGTGCACTGGTCTTATGCATCAGTTGGGTGGCTATTGCGTACTTTTGTCATTAGACTGACTGAACACTGAAGAGTGTTTCTCAACGACAGTTTTCTAAAGATATCATCATATTATAGAGGAAACAAAAATAACATTTCCTAGAGAATCATCTCTTGACTTAACAAATGTGTTTCCTCCCTCATTCTTTCTGGTCTAAGCAAGCCCTAATGATACAATATCTCAGTATTAGTCTCTTTTTCCATGAGACACTTTAATGACCAGGTATTTTATATTATTTATTTTCCAGCTGGTGAAACATTAAGAAGAATTATTTGCCACTCCAGCACTTTATAGCACTAAACTCATAAGGATGATTCACATTTTGTCAAGGTAGTTTGTGAGAGGTTGTTTAATGGCTATTGCTGACATTATATACATCCAAACACACAACAGTTATAAAGTTTTTTTTAAAGACTTAGCTTATTTTTTGCAAATACCATTTTTCACACACAGCTTGATTGAAAAGTCATGTTTATACTCTTGATTGACTACCTCAAACTCATCTGTACCTTATGAGAATTTCTTTTCTTTCTTCCTTTCTTCCTTCTTCTTTTCTTCCTTTCCTTCCTTTCATTTTTTCTTCCTTTTCTTCCTTTCTTTCCTTTCTTCTGTGTCTCTGCCCAGTCTGCTTTTTAAAAGTGTATGAACTTTACTTGAAGGACTGAGCAGCCTGAGAAAAGGCCTGTGCTGTTCTGTAGTAACATGATCCAACACTCAAACATTAAGTGAGAAAGTACAGATATTAGCTATTGATTGTATTGGTTGCTCCAAAGAAGAGGCTTCACTGGGGCCACAGCAAATATTTATTAACTCTCCTGTGAGCTGACGTGGCCAAAAGTACACCCCCAACCCAGACAGAGCTCCTTACCAAAGCTCTGGCAACCATTTACCGCACACACACCGGTACACAGTCACTGTGCGTCCATGTCATCACCACAGTTCAGCAGTGTTAGCATTATAAACTTTATTCCTTTTACTAACTCTAGTCTTTATACTCAGCCTATGAAGAACTGGGTATGTTCTTCCTCTGAATTCACTTGACATTCCCTGACACTTATCATAGAAACTGGAACAATTATATATTTGTTTTTTTCAGTCTTGAGTCAGGATGCATTTGAAGTTACCTTAGTTATTTACAGTTACTTCCTGCTTTTTTGTGTGTGTGGTTGTTCAGAAATTTTAGAGAATTATCAGAAAACTATATCTGAATGTGTTTGTTTATTTTTTTACGCATTTGGAGTTTATCATGCATACAAGAATGAATTAGAGGGAAAAAATATTCATCTTTAAAAACAACACACTTAACATAAATGTTCAGAAGTAAAATATCTGTATGTAGTCTTAGCTTCTTGAAGTGTATTTTAACTAAACTGAGGTTTCTGTCTTCAGTGTCATTAGTTAGATCTAATACAGCAAATGTGCCTAAAAAATCAGAGATTACAATGAATAGATTTTAGATTCCTCGGGGGTGATTTAAGCTTATAAACCACATGAACAAAACATTGTGAAAAACTATAATTTTTATGTCAATATTGGACGTTTAATTTCTTAATTTCATGAAATGAAACTCAAAGTTTCATTCTCAGAAAAAAATGAATTGATGTTCAGTCAACAAATGGTACCAAATTGTCAGATTCTAATATAATTTTTTGAATGGGAGAAAAAAGACAATGATAAGATAACAGAATACAAGCAAAATGCCAAAGTCATTTGGGAATAATCTGAGGCTGATGAATTTGTACAATGATTGAGGCAAAGCTTTAAAGTGAAATGGCTTTCTCAATCTGCTTAAGTGAATGTCGTCAAACAAAATGCATAATAAGATTAAAAGGCCTTTTTGCTTTCAATAATTGATTTCACTAATAATTATTTAGAAATAACTGTTCAAAGCAAAATAGCTCTATATTGTTTACATCATAATTAGAGATGTAATTTGGGACATAATTTAAAAATTTAGAGGTGCATAAATTGTTCCAATAATACAAAAAGTCTTGGTATGAAAGTAACTTGGCACTGAGATTAATAATTGTATTGTCTAAGACTTCTACCTTAATAGTGCAATTTAATAAGAGCAATTAATGTATTTCAGTGGTTCTAAGCAAAGTATAAGTGACTAAAACAGTATATTTGCATGAGCATGGCCAATGTGCTTGTCATTCTGTTCGTATAACTAATAACACATTGAATTTAGAAGTCTTTCGTGTACTGACTACAATGTACTTTGCAGTTATTAATAAAACCAGATTTCATGACACCATATGAACCAACAGATATCCTAAGATGAAAGTGTTTGTTCTACTTGAATATAGATTTTCCTGGTTTTGTATCACTGACCTAAATGGGGTGAAAATTTTACACTTCCAATTACTCATACCTGATAAAATACAGTTTATTCCTATTCAAACTGTCTATCGCAGAATCAGGAATTGGTATGAGTGATACCCAAACTTTACAGTCTGAATGCAATAAGAACAAGGCTTTTTAGCAACTGTATTTTATCATGGTGAGTTAAATGTTCTAATGATTTCATACTGTTACTTTCTCAGTGCACACAATAAAAGTGATTCTATGCCAGAACAATATTTATTTTGATTCACCAAGAGCCGTTCACTTAGCAGCAGGAAAGGTGCCTATATGAGGTATTTGGAACAAAACTTACCTCTAGGGTTATGCTTTGTATGGGGAATATCTTAATTAAGTTCCATTGCAATATTGAAACTGGAGAATGAGGTCGTAGCCTGCTGTAGCATGAAAGCCTTTAATTTGCACACTTCTGTTCTATTGAATAATCAAGGAAAGTTTAATTGAGCACTCTGGAGCCCTGGGTGTCCAAAGCTTCCATGTACTTATATTGTGTTCTCTGTGCTGTGGTTTAACTCCACATAGTTATTTAGGAGCTCATTTGAGGCAATTAAAAACTGCAGCTGGGGTTTTTTTGGACTGGCAGTACTCAACCTGGTTCAGTAATTAGACTTAAATGGTTACCGCACCCACTTCAGGCTAAGACTAGCAATGCTTTGTGTGTGAAACAGAAAAGGTTGGGGTTTTTTTCAGTAGAAGGTTTTATTCTTACAAAGAAAAAATAACGTGTGCTTTACACTAGAGTCATAAAAATTATTTCTCTGCTGCTGACAGCAATCCACACTAAGGTGACATGTAAAAAGAAACCCAGGTAGCTTATACAAAATATTTTGGCACCTCTTGGGTTTTCTTAGTACTGGGCTAAATCCCATTTTAGATTCTTTAAAAAGCTTACTAGCCTCAAACCTCAATAACTTGAACTGTTAGCTGGGGCTCATAAAACCACAAAAGTGCCATTTATCTGTCAGTGCTTGCCTAGCTCTAAAAAGTAGGTCCTCAGGAGCCTATCTCTGCTGCTGGGCATCCTTGGGGCTCTTGAATTACTTATGCAAACAGCTTCTGCAAAGCAAGTAGGCTGGCAGCTGAGCCTGTGCTTCCAGATATGCCTTCAAATCCCCAGGCAACACCCTGTTCATGGCCATCAAGATTATTTTACAGCTATGTTCTACAGTGATCGATATACTGCCCTACCTGGTCTTCCTCAAGCAGCTAGGAAGTAGAAAGAGAGAGGCATTCCAGGGACATCTGTGCTACTAGGTAGACAAGGGCCAGGGAGCCAGCTCAAGCACTGGCCCCTTGAGCATTGAAACTGACCCCTCATTTATGTTCTGGCCATGTTTTGTACCATCCCAACTAACTCCCTTAAGGTTAAATCTGCAACATAGTGGGATAATCATAAGTAGCCTAGAGGCAATCTTGTAAGGCCAGGAGTCAATTTTTGACCCAAAAGCGACTGATCATAGCCCTGTTCGTTGTACTAAGCTTCCTTCTAAACGCAGCTGGGGAAGGCAGTCAGGTCTGTGCTGTCCTGTGATAACATTCAGAGGTTTAATTCCCAGATCTACGTGAGGAGATATAGAACATTCTCAGGCCACAAATACAAGTTATTTTAAGGCAGAAATGCCCTCCTGAAATTGTTTAGTAAGGGGGAAAAAAAACATACAATTAGAAAAACTAAAAGGAAACACAAAACTGATTTTGCAGTCTTGTGGTCTGTCCTTGAGTTGTCAAGTTTCAACCAGAACACAGGAGACACCAGCTTTAAATCGTGTCCCCTAAATACTACATATTTTAAATCATGTCCCTCAAATACTATGTATTTTATGTGAAGTAGAATAAATTCATTTGAG
This sequence comes from Lorius lory, assembly GCA_025629905.1. Lineage (NCBI taxonomy): Eukaryota > Metazoa > Chordata > Aves > Psittaciformes > Psittaculidae > Lorius > Lorius lory. Next base: position 15,204 of record JAOSLQ010162959.1, on the reverse strand, counting down.
GAGATGAACTAAGAATAAGCTACCTCAAAACACCACATAGGAACAAATAGGGAGTAGTTTTGGATGGCTGGAGATTGGAGTCAAGAATCTACTCCAGTCAAAATTCTATCTAAAATCTGACTTAAATCCTGTTGTGCTTTATTGAAGAAAAGCCTGAGAGACCTACCCTCCTCTTTAATATTTTCTGTTGATTAACTTATACATTCTCCTTCTCGATATAATGACCTCTCCTAAACTCATCCTCAGAATCTGACTTTCTTCAGGCATGCTCACAGACGTGTGTACCTTGGAGAGTTCAAATGGCAGAAAACCTGCTTACGGTAATTCAATGCATTGCCATGCCTAACTACTCTGAGAAATAGAAGTAGTACAGGTATATTTTCCCCCATTTGGATTTACACAATACACTTCACATAGCTATCCTGTACTAACTGCTGTAGCAATGTCACTATACTGCTTTCCATAGTATTGGTATAAGACACGTAGAAATTTCTAGAAAAAAAAAAGCATCACAATGTCTATATCAAATTTAGGCTTCTACTTTTAGTTTTCAGAAGAGCGTATATCTAGATCTATTAAAGAATGTAGATGACTATGTATAGCTAAACAAAGAGCAAAACATTCGAAGAGATGACAAGGAGAAATACAGTAAAAGTAACAGAAAAAAAAATCTACTCCTAGTTGCAGATCTGATACGTTCAAAGAAAGAACAAGGTAGTAGGACAGAAAGAGAAAAATACAGGAGAGGATTCATGAGGTTTCCCATAAAATATTTATCTTCCTGTGAATTACTGCAGCTACGACTTACATCAGAAAGAGAATTGGTATTAAAGTTCATTTTCTTTCTTGAAGAGGTGTAGGCTTTCTGCCCCCTTTAGCTATTCCTTATGATACTGAACTCTGAAAGAAGAGAACTCAAACTGGTAATACTACTTGAAAGATAATATACGAATAGTAAATGTCTCTAGTAAAGAAACTATAAAGGAAAAATATTTTTTAAAAATCATCTTCAATGGTTTAAAAAAAATAAAGATTTTTTTTTTCTTTCAAAAGCACAGAATTATTCCAAGTTCATAGTAATATAACTACAGATGTAACTGATTAATCCTTCTGCTCAATACTTTTTCTACCTTTTCTTTAGGAGATTCATGTCAATTGCATCAGTTTTACAGCAGTTTTTTCCTCACATGAAATCTAAGAAAATTTTTATTATAGCTTTCAATTTACTGTAAATAAGTAAAAATTAAAAGAATTCTGAAGGGTTATTAAAAAGGATATATATCTATCTGCATGCATATTCATCATGGCTTACTTAGTTATGTTAATAGGGCTGAAGCTGCAATAAAACTGAGGCGGGCCTAAAATCCTCCCAGATTGTGATCATTAACAAACTCATAAATCACTCATTTTTTAATTAACTTCATCAGATTCAGATGTGTAAGTATTTACTGGACACAGTGTGGAAACGTAAATAGAAGTACACAGCCGCCTGGATTTAAAGATAACCAAAGAGAAGCCAATAAGAAACAAAATATTTCTATTGAAAATTTTCACAAAAGGAAATCTGACCTTCAGGCCAGCAGATTTGTCATTCAGCAGTGTAATAGGAACCATGTGCATTTTTTTAATTGGCTTGTGATTCCTTTCCAATTTCCTGAAATTATGTTGATTGAGACAGTTAACAATATAATCAAGCTTGCAATGGTAGCTGACAAATGACCTCTATTATTAATATATAACATTAGGATTAAAATCTTAGTTGAATAGACTCAATTAAAAGACAGTTCATGTATACCCTAGTGTTCCACCAATGAAAAGGGAATGTACCAAATGTGTTTAATAAAGAGGAACTTGTTTTGAGAAAAGATTAGTTCAAAACTTGATTGAAAGTCTGTACAGTTTGAATTTGAGCATCTAGAAAGTGGGTAGTGCAGAACTTTATCAGATTTAAAGTCCCTTTAACTACCAGTTAGTTTACTTCTCATTTATTCCTTTCCCCTGCGTGATTTAACATCTTCATATTTTATTCCTGCTTACTTTTGGCCTGTACTGAGAAACGGACTGCCCATTAAGCAAGCCTGTATTTCTTTTAATACTTCAGAAAAGCAAACAGTGGGTTCAGAATTCACTGATATATATTCTTTAGTAAATGATGGATATTGATTGATGATTGACAATTGATATGCTAAAAACTAAGGAGAAAGAAAGTGTAAGCCTTTCAATTTTATAAAAGGAAGTGAGAATACTAGTTCACATCAAAGTAACTGAACTGTTCAGGAGAGCAGTCAAAAATTCTTAAACGACATATAATGAGTGCTAGGTAGAAACCAAAGAAACAGTGCAAAAAAAGGATGTCAGCATATCAACAGCCTTCTGGTTTGCTACTTTTCATTTGTGCTACAGGAAAGTTAGTCCCCACTCCTACCTCAGCTCTGTTGCATCCATTCATCTCAGTCACATCCTGTCCTTCCCTGTCATCAGTGTTAACTTCAGCTGGAAAAAGTGTGTGAGAGTGAATTCAAAAGATTTAATCTTTCAAGTAGGAGTTCAGAGCCAACATAATTTTGTTTTTTGAAGGAGTCACAGAATGAAATCTTACGACCTGCTCTGTGCAAGGGGTAAGGCTAGCGTCAGGCTAGCTGGCTTTAAAATCTATTATACCAAGGATTCTTCTTATCAGGATACATTTGAGACAACACACACAGTGCAGAGGTCAGAATATTTTTGATCACGGCTTTTCTTTCCTTGGATAAGAAGAATACTCTCAATTGTCAGGAGTCAAATCCTGTACAAGATATTTGCAGACATGTTCACCAGAAAGCCAAAACAGCAAAAAGTCCCTAGTGTATCTGGAAGAGCTGTTGCTTTACAGACTCATGGGAGCAGTGGGCCAGGGAGCAGTCACATCGCAATGTCATTGGTATGCCCACAGATATACCCACTGTGGTGGGAGATAAGCTCTCCACACAGCACTGCACAAACTGTGCATAACGTAACGCTGCCTGAGATCTGAGCAGATCTGCAGTTATTCTCCCGTTTCCAAACCGATAAGAGTTAGGTCAGCTCTGATCCATAAGACTATATTAACAGTAAATTTATACACTTCCTCTTTGGGTGTGATGCCAGTGTTGATGGTTTTTGGTCATCTTAGAATAATCCCACACTCTTACCAAACTCACATCTGCCTTATACCTGCCCCCTATATAATATGTCACTCTTCACTCTGTAGAATAACAAGGATGTCCTAAAAGACTGTATCATAAGAATGTGCTATCGGTAAGGGCTATGCAGGATCAGGAGACTATACTGCAATCTTCACATTTTGAAATACACAGGAAGAAAAATTTACATTTTAAAAACATTCCCAATCATGACTACAATTCCTATTCTGTGCTTTGGTATAACAGTAATGATTACTAAGAAAGTCATAACCCAAGAGAGAGTATTTAATAAGCACATTTTTCAGTTACTAGTGTCTGCTGGAAATGAATCAGAAAAAGACACATCTTTGGGGAATGGCGAAATACAGGGCTCCCTGTGTTTTCTTGTGATGAGCAGCCATCAAAATTTAGATCTGTAATTGCACATATGTGACTGTGGCTGAATACACTATATTATTTGACAAAACTAGAGAGTGTAGTAAGGTTGCAATGTCAGAAAGAGTTGTTAAGACAAAAAAAAAAAAGGAAGTTACTGGCTACAAGTCTAAAATTTTAAGCACTAACATAGACGTCCTAAGTCCAGGAGGTATGATTAGCATAATACTGAAACAATTATATCCATTTGCTAATAATTTCTTAGGATGCTTCTTTCTGCTTCATCTGAACAAAGTTTCTTGACATTTCCACATTGCTTTAGAGGACTTTGGCAAGGGGTAGCTCATAAGATATACATCTGCACCTCATCTGCTCAGGCAGTCTGTAACAGGTGAATCACAGAAGTGGCAACCCAAAAACACCAAACAACCAAAGTTTAAACGGTTTTGCTTTTTTTTCCAAAGCACAAACTTGTTCAGGGTGCTCCTTGTCAATGCCTGACTTCCCCCATCCCAATCTGTAGATTCCTACACTGTTCAAATTATTTTGTATTGCCTATGTCAAATGTCTGCTTGATCAAGTGTCAAATGTGCCAGAGAGAAGAGCATTAGACCAGGGTGCTAGAGATATGGAAAAACTGAAGAGTTAAGGGCCAGTCTCTGGAGCCTGCAGTTCACACAGTACATCTGTGATGGGTGCAAGATGACAGGTTTCCAAGGAACACAGTAAGAAAGTCACCTGACTTGTTCTATTGATCCACATGTAGGGTAGAACACATAATAGTGTAAAGGAAACATAGCTGAATAAAGGTAAATAGTGTTTAGTGAGGAAACCTTCCATGTGGAAGAGGAGATGCATGCTTGCATGACACTAATATACTCCTGTGACTCATGAAGCATGAAATTTTTAGCTTTTACATTGTAATAAATAGTTTACCTATTTAAAGAAAACAAAGATGATAAACAAAGACTATCTTGCATAATATTGTATAGAAGAATGTATTTTGCCAGCACAAATAAGGCTAAACATCATCAAAACAATGCAACATATTTCCTTTGATTTAGAGTGTCAGTAACCTGATTCATTAACCACATCTAATGCATGTATCCTCCCAACTATTACTGCAATTATTTCAAGATTAAGGCTCCCTAAAGGTACACAATACGATAAACTACAAGAATTCCTCTAAAATGTATGGTCTGAAGATATCTCACTGAACTATTGGTAATGATTTATGGTCTGTTGGTAAGAGATGCAATTTAATTGCACTTTGGAACCATTCCTAAAGCTGCAATCATCATGTCACAGAGTACCTGTAAAATGTCAAACTCTAATTATTTCCATCACGGTGTTTCTCAGATTTGACTCTGGTAATCCTTCACTCTGAAGGCTTATCCACAGAAAATGAAACATCAAGTAAAGTATGATCAGCTGCCATCTTTATCCTGTGTCATTTTGTCTAAATTTTGCCAGAGTGTGAAAACGGAGAGGTGATCTGATCTGTTATGGAGCTAATCCTAATTCTCTTCATACTTATGTAGCTTGTTAGTTTTGAAAATTATGCCTGGAAGCTGATAGGTAGATACATAGATAGAAACTATATTTATTTAAAGATAACAATAAGCTCCTAGGTTTTTTAGCCCTGTGGTCAGTTTCCAACCTGCTTTCCTGTATTTTGACACCTATGGAACTGTACTGCTTTTAATGGAATAAAAGTATACAGCAGCATACATTTGCTCAGAATGAAGCCTACCTTTCTCAATTTCATCAGGAAATTAAAAACAAAACCAGAACAAACAAGCAAAAGAAACAACAACAAAAAAAATCAAACAAGATAAAAAAAAAACTAACAACAAAAAAACCCAAACAAAGAAACAAAAAGAAAAAAACAAAAACCAAACACACACACCAAATCAGCTACTCTGTGACATTCCCATTGCCTTATGTCAAAGTCTAAATTTGTAAACAAATTAATTCAGCCTACCCTCTTCAAGCAGATTCACTGGCTCTCTCCAGGTACTTCTCTAACTGTTGTGGTGATGCTTCCGATGCTTTTTTCACCATTTGGAAGTCCCCCAGAGATTTCCCTTGTATCTCTTAGTTACACTTTGATCTTTCCCTCACAAGATTAGCTCTTCAGCCAGTGCTGCCAGTTCCTGCTGAGATTATCTCTGGATACACTCCCCGCTGATATCCAGGTGGAGATTGTTCTGAGCTGTCCTAGAGGCATGTTGCTCACACCATTGCAATTCAAACAGGAGCCTGAGGGCAGATCTTAGTTTGAAATTCAGTGATTGTGAGACTTCACGAAGGTATTAGTTATTGCTATATTCATGTCACATGCCTTCAAAAATCTGTACTCACAGGCACACATCATAAATTTAGAGCACACAAATAACAACCCTAAAAGGCCTACAATCAGAAGAAATGGGGGAAGACAGGAAATATTTTCTAAAGGTCAGTGGTAAAAAACTGTGGAAGAAAAATGCTAGGACTTCAGTGAAGGCAATAGTATTTTGTGTCTGAGCAATGCAAAGCAGTGCAGATGGCTCTTGGATGAGACACTGTCCATGTACGTACACTTTGCCCAGGACTGACTAAATCACAAATCTCAAAGGAAAAAGAGATTTAGTCCTGTTCTTTAAAAGCAATGAAAACTACATGTAATTTGATTTTTAAGCTATTCCTCATTAATATTACATGAAGAATATTACACGGAAATGCAGAGGTCTTTACTACAGAGACATAAGCTTATAGCAGTTTATGCAAGTAGAGGTCCAAGGGGTTCCAGATACAATTTATGTTGTATTTCTCATTGCATGTAATATAGTTTGGTTGCAAAGGCTTTAAAGTTATTTTCTGTGTAAAGTTTTGGTAATCAAAGACTAGCAAAATAGCCTCTTTGCAGGGTTTAATGCTTAGGTGTCACCTAAGGATTTTGAGTGAAACTTTTGCATCACTTGCTAGTGCTCTACCACTGAGAAACTATGAAGAAGCAGCAACACTTCACATTTATCTCAGAGGTAGGCTGACTCACCTGGACCTTGCAGTGATAAGAGTGGAGAAAGTATCCTGTTTCTGTATTCCTCAGTTGCTTAGACACTGCAGAGGTCCATAGTGAAGTGTACGGCAATAGAAATGAAGGAGCACAGAGAATTTTACTGCTGGGTGCGTATTGGGTATTAAAGGTAGTATAGATGCTAAACAGGAATTTTGAGAATCTACCTTTTGCACATAAATTGTCTAATTTTTTTTTTGTGATTCTTCCCCTTACTTTTTACCTATAACACTGTACAAAGACCTAGTCTTACTTTTTCATGTGCATATAGGGAGAGAGAAAGCAAATCAACATTCTCAGCTGTATGAAACAAATGGCTTTATTATTCTTCTATGGATGAGCTACTGTTGCCTCAAAGAAAAACAATTAAAACCAGTTTGAAGCAACAGGGGTATGTTGCAAGACAAGAGGATATGTCACAAAAAAAGTGTCCTGTAATGTAATATTAAACTTTAGAATTTATGGGGGTTTTCTACCTTGTGGTGTTTTTCAATACACTTTTATTACAGGCTCTAAATTACACTCTCACAGAAAATGTCTCTCTTTAAACCTTTAGGTCAGAATTGTTCAGATCTTTTCACACTGAATCAGTCAGTTTTAAAGCTGGCACAATCCTTGGCAGGCTTGTAAATCTTTCAAAAGATCTTATCCAATTACCCTTCATGGTCCACAAGCTTCTACGGCACAACTGTTTCCTTCTATGAGAGGAATTAAGTGCTCATGAAAGCTTAGGAACCAATGAAGTTGAAAAGTAAGCCAGCACATTTTTCCACAGTTCAGATACTATGGCTATATCTACAGAGACTGTGTAGAAATCTATAAAGAAATTCTGTCATGGTCAAGAACATTGCTGGTCCTCTGAGACCAGAATAACAGTAAGACCAGAAATTTTTAGTTTATTTGTTTATAAAAGACAATCTATTACATTAACATAACAAACTTCTGCCTATACATTTCAGTTCTTAAATCTTGCCTTGGACCACAAAATATATTTAATTTTGTCTGTATATATCATAAACCTTGGTCTTTTTTATATGCAATATATCTTCTTCAGGAAATGTATCAAGAAGTCATAGACATCTTAGTTTTTTAATATGAAAAGGAATATAGTGAAGATTGATCTCTGAAGAAAGTACTTTTTTTGTTATGTTATATACTGAGCGCCTTTATTAACTAAGGGAATATACAAGATAAATATTTACTAAAACTGTTAATATCAGAAATAATTTTATATCACAGCAGTTTTTAAACTGCAGTATTTATTCTAGTGACATATAAACTTCAATTACCAGGCTACAGCAGAAAGTAAAGAAAAATCACTAAATCAATTTCACATGTGGCATAAAAATATTTCATCTCACTCGATTGGTCAGAATTACTTGAAAAATGCCCCTTCAAAAACATTATATGAGTAATAAAATCACAGTTAAGAACAATGAGAAAATGCATGCTGTCTCCTCAAGGGACAGCTTAAAACATTCTTTTCTTTGTAATGCAAAAAAAAAAAGGATATTGCAGTGAGAGAAATACAGCTGTATCTTGAACCTATGCTAGTGACCAGTAACTAACTGATATGCTGTGAATTCCCAAAAGTTATATATATATACACACATATTAATATATACATATTCATTTTGTTGGTACATATATATATGCTTATTTTTTTTCCCACTTCACAGTGAGAAGGACCTTTAATTTCTCCATTGAAGATCTGAAGAATTACATTGCAATCAACTGCTACTCCAAGCCCTTTCTATGTCTGATTTTCAATTGTATCTTTTATAATTATTCATTTATGTTGGTGCAAAACAGAAGGATCTTGAAATGTGAAACTTCACACAGTGGAACTAACTGAAAAGCAATCAAGTCAAGCAGAATTATGTCCTTGTTAGCTCAGTTGTTTGTAACACACTTCCATTCTGAATAGGGAAATCAAGTTAAAAGAAATTTTCATATGCAGCTTTTAAAAAGCTTTCAATTTTATTACTCGTGTGTTTCATTGTGTTGTTACCTCAACAGAACTTGTACTCATTTCAAACAAAAATGTGACATGGAGGAAACAAAATAAAAGTTTAATATGATCCCAAAGTCTATAATTAGAGTTTTATGTATATAAGGAAAATGCTGTTAGTAATTAAAAATAAATAAATAAATAAATAAATAAATAAATAAATAAATAAATAAATAAATAAATAAATAAATGAAAGGATTGAGGTGGTGGGGTTTTGGTGGAGTTCAGCCTTTCTGTGACTTTCATGTTTATAAATTAAAAAAAAAAAGTATTCCATTTACTGAAATTTTGTCCAGTCCAGATTCCAGAGAGCTTGTCAATGTCATGTCTCCCAAGGCTAAATTACATTTTTAAGCTTGTATGTCAAATAAATAGAAGTTCACTGCTTGGTTTCCAACAAGAAATTGCTTATTATTTAAAAGGAATTTTCCAGATATAGTGAGAGAGTAGTGCTGCATTCTGAAGAGAGGAAAGTACATTAATAATTCTGTTGATTATGGTTACTTCACAAAATTATAAATTACAACACAGAGCTAGAATGAAGTAGGCAGGTTCTTTTCTACATGTTTTATTTACCAGTGTTGTGCTTTACATTTTGAATAACCACCATAGGCTGCTGACAATTGCACAGAGGTTGATTTGTATATGGTGTTTAAGTATAACCTTGGAACTTTTTGTCCTGACCAAACCAGAACAAAATGGATTAAAGAAATCTGCATAAACACTAGACATATATCATAAATCTGGTGGTCATCAGCTAGATGCGGTAAATGAAACTTCTGAATACAATTGCACTTCATTGAAATCACTTGCATAAAGATTTCACCTCAACTAGAGAGATGTGTGTCACAGCAGGGTCAAGAATTATGTGTGTGATGAAGGTAATCAAAGTCTGGTAAAATTTGGGGTTTATTAAAGAAAAAGAAAATGAAGAAACATATTTCACTTTATGAATTCATAAAGGAGCATAATTTTAAAGAAGGAACAAAAATTATAAATACTTCTCTAAAAGTAATAGACCGATGCTTTTGTTCCTCTTTTATTTCCATCCATTTTTCCCTTGGGGAAAAAAAAAAAAAAAAAAAAAAAGAAAGAAAAAGAAAATATCAATAATAACTGTGCTCCATGAAAATTTCCCCAACATTTTTCATGGAGTTGATTGCTGACAGATTATTTGAATGATAATTATTTAAGAGAAATAACTGAAGACCAAACAATCAGTTTGATCTTGACTCTATTGCAATGCATAAACTTCATTCCATGTCTTGCATTTTGAAGGCCAGATATAACAACTCTTGCCTCTCCTTTGACCAGAAATCTCAGTAATGAGTCAACCAACCTTGCCCAATATGCTCTGTCACAGAAAGAAGGACTTCCATGAATCTGGGATTAGGTCTCTTGATCTAGTAACTCATTTTACTGCTTTCTGTCCCGGCGACAGCCTCAGTGCTTCTCCAAGTTTAAAATTTTAGCAGATCTTTACTACCTGAGAAGTGGTTTGCTGAAATCAATGGAAGTTTTTAGCAGTGTTGTTTTCCCTACTAAGACATCACGTATCATGAAAGATTGCAGAGAAAGATGGCTATATGAAGAAGACTTTGCTGACTTCCTTAAACATCTCTTCTTCCTCTTTTTTAAGTTTGGACTTGGTTCTCAATAGAGTGGATCAGCTCAGGTTATTTTAAAAAACTTTTCAATTTATTCAGAAAATGAAGTAATCTTTGAAGTGTTTTCAGAAATATTCTTCATTTTATTTCTGTCATCTGTGGGTATGAATATTAAGGTTGAAATCTAAAACAGTTCACAGAGAAAGCCATCAGAATGAAGTGAGAAACTTGATGTTCTAGATACAAAAAAAGAACATACTGCAGACTGTCAAGTTATTTGAGTAAATATGGAGTAAGAAATATGGTGGAAAGAAAACTTTTGCTTGCATTTTGTTTCCACAGTCATTCTAGTCTCCTTAAAAGTTGCCTATATTAGGACATTTACAATGCTCGGTTTTCTGACTTTGGCTATGCAGATGGAAAGATGTAGTCATAAATTACTAGATACGGTTTTGACTAACAGCTTCTATTGTTATTTTATGTCTTCCCCTTGCCTTCATTGGGCACTGCACGAATACTTACTATGTTACTTTCCTGCAATTAGAAAGGTCATACATCATCAGATCACTAACACTTGATGTAAAATCATGATGCCATACCGAAGATCATATGGTCATGTCAGTCATAAAGATGGAAAGTGTCTGCTCCTACTGTTAGCTTTTGCTAACATCTTTAATCATTTGGAGTCTGTGTTTTTATTCCACTATGGTCTCACATCAGTGCTGATGAAAATGTATAAACAGCAAGCTCAAGCTACATGCAGGTATCTGTACGTCATGCGAAATGCCCTATACCTTGAAGGATTAGGCATTTTGAATAGCAAATGCGCAAAACAAGCAGAGGTATATCTGGCCAAGCAAATAAGAATTATTGCTGTTCCAAATATAATTCAGAATGATTTTTGAGCTAGTCCAACTTGTGAGTGCCTACTTACAGCTTTAAAAGCGTTCAGTGATGGCTGAGTTTTTGGAAGACCTATTTGCATGATCCCTGGCCCAGTGAAACACCAGTCATTCCTGAATTATTTCTGCAGTGTGAGCATTCACTGTGAAAATGAACTGAGATGATCAGGTTATTCCACAGACACTGCTCAAGAGGTAGAAAAGTTTTTATTCACACCTTCTACAATTTCAAACTGAGCACGTGTCATTCTTTATTGTCAAGTTTAAATTAAATTTAAGATAAAAAAGCATTTCGTACTCTGTCAAAGTTATGACTGACTTCAGTAATTATACTATTGGTTTGTATTGCTTCATTTCATTTGTCTTTTTGATTGATTAAACTGTGACTAGTACAAAATAGAGTAAAATTTATAAAATGTCAAACAGCTTTTAAATAAGATCATGTAGGTGAATTCAAGATCATTAATTTATTTATTTTTTTTAAATAATTTTGGCCTTCTTGCCTGCAGGGCTGTTTCTCTCACTTCTTTCTCACTCCTTTCTCTCCCAGCTGCTGCCCAGCATTTTTTACTGATTGGTGCAGCTTTGGCAAGTGGTGGGTCCATTTTGCAGCTGGCTGGAATTGGCTGTGTCTGCCATAAGGGCAGCCCCTGGTCTCCTGTCACAGAGGCCTACTCTATAGACCTCTGCTACCAAAACTTTTCCATGTATGCCCAATACACTCTTCTTAATGCAGCCCAGGAAACCAATGTCCTTCTTTGTTATGCAAACATGTTGTGAGCTCATGTTCAGCTTGTTGGTGACCAGGATGCCCAGATTCTTCTCTGCAAAGCTGCTTTCTAGGCAGCCAGAAAGCAGCTGGTGGATGGGGTTATTGCTTCCCGGGTGCAAGACTTCTGTGAGAACCCGGACATTGAGTTTGTCGCAAACACTGCTTATGTTCCATAGTGTAAGTCAGAGACAAGAAACTTGCATTTGACCGTGGGAGGTCTTGAGCATAAACGAAGCAAATAAGGATGTTGAAGCAAATAACATGGATGCTGGCTGTCAATACTGTGTAGATAGGATTGTTCTGATTCCCTCAGTCAAAGTTGATAAGCCTTTGCAGGAATGTGAAAGGATGATGAGCTGACTCAGAGGATGGAATCAAAAAAGCAAGCACCACGATATGAGGGACAGTGAGGGACGACAACCTAGAGGACCCTTGGGGGAACCGAGATTTGGAACTGTGCATGTGCTCACCAAACTAAGCCCACCATTGTAACAACACTTCTCTATGCTTCGTACGCAATTATGGATGACATCCCAGAAGAATATGAACATAAAAGTGCAGGGCTCAGGTCAGTGGGAGAGCTCCCACCACAGACAGTACCTTGAGTGAAGAGGACCAAAGAGGCAAGACAGTGCTGGATCCACAGGTGGTGATATTTTTTCTCTCTCTTTCTCTCCCTTTCTCTCTTCTCCTTGCCTCTCTTTTTCATTGAATATTGACTCGATCTAAATAAAAATGTGTGGTACAGAACTTGATGATCCAGTTAAAGTAATCATTGTTAAGTTATTACATCTAACTACTTGCCTAGTATTTTGTATTAATAAATCATAACACTGGTTGATTATTGTTGTTTCACCTTAATTCAGTACAAGGGTATCACGAAATTGGTCACTGATCCAAGGGGAGAGAGGTCATCCTAAATGACTCTTTTTGGGTTGTGACAACTTCATGCTTGTCTTTTTAGAACTTCATGAGGTTAATGCCTGCCCGTTTCTCCAGCTTGTCTAGTTTCCCTTGTAATGGCAGCACAACTATCTGGTATACCAACCAGTCCCCCCAGCTTTGTATCATCTAGAAATCTTGCTGAGAGTATACATGGTCACGTCACCCAAGTCGCGTAGCAGACACCTACTACATCACCCACAATGGTCTGCTCACTTAATCCTGACCCTAGTTTGTCACGTGGATCCTGTCTCTAATAAGCAGTCCTCAAACCTCAAACATGGTTTGAGGTTTCCATGGTCACACAAAAATAAATCCCTATTGTTGACACTAGCTACATAACCAGTTGAATGTGCAGGATCCATCCACTTCTCAATAAGCTTCCTCCCTCACCAGAAAGACTGAGAAGAATACCAAAGTTTCAATTAACAAAAAAAGCACTACTAAAATTAAGATGGCAGAGATTTTAGTCTTAGTTGCAAAGCTGCAAATCTCATTTTAAGATAAGTGGTTTTGAATTATGCTGCTGTAAATCAGAATCTGCCCTCTCACCTATTAAATAAAACAAACTAAAATTTCTATTTTCAGTTCTTTTTTGTGAATTTTCTTGGACTGTGAACTTGTTATTGATTTTTGACTATCTGCACCATTCATTCAATAAGCTTATCACCAAACTTGGCCTGAAAAGATGCTGAGAGCAAAATGAGTTCAGTATCTGTTCTCCTTCATTAATGACAAAATTCTCCTTTGCTTAAGGATGGTCCTTATGGAAAAAATCAGACTCTAGCAAGAAGTTGGAGGACTCAAGTATCATATCCACCAGCATGAGTAAATGTGGGCACAGGACAAAGGAAACAATTTGCATGAATATCCTTGAAAACAATAGTTTGATAGTTAAGGCTTACTGGTTCTCCCAAAGGTTTAAAAGCTGAAAATGTAGAAGTCTGTCTCAATGTAAGTGGGTAGATTCTTTATGTCATGAGACACACTTGAATCATTCCCTTATAAGAAAAACCAGAAAAATCAAGGCTGTCTCCTATGAAAAAAAAGAAAAAAATCCAAAAAAAAAAAAAAGAAAAAAAATCAAAACCACCAAAACCTAAATCCCAAACCAACATATGGACAGCTCATTAACTTTAGAAGCTCTCCCAAACCTGCAAGCATTCATAGGTTTTCAACCTTCGCACAGACACTCATGTACTCCCTGCAATATCCTATAATTTAGATTTTGTTTTATGCAGAGTATTCCTAGGCTCCAGGTTTTCAATGTGTCACTTTATATTTTTAACAACATTAAAAAGATACCTTTCCAATGTCAATATCTTTAAAGATTTTAATAAATGTAAAAGAGTACCAAAGTATCAAAATGCTAAAATCTGTGTCTGTCATCACTTTAAGATATTTGACATCACAGAGTGTGAGGATCTGTGTTACTTAAAGAGAAAAATATCTAAGACTCAATTTATCTTTTTGAAAAAATGTGATTTGAAATGAGTTATTAAGAAAGAAACAAGCCGAAAGTAAACCATGTCAGAGAGAAAAACTTAGAGGCAAAATAAGCTGTAAGAAATGGAAAGGGTGACAAATCCTTATTTGAGTTTTACTAGTATGGTGATCAGCTGAGGTTTCCAAATCCAGAGAGGCAAGCAAGCAAGACACTATTAGAGTAAAAACAAACAAAAAAAATAATACTCTGAAAAAGTGTGTCTCTTTTATTCCTAGAAGTTGAAGGGAAACTGATGGTTTTAATATTTATCTCCATGACAGTTAGACTTTAAACTCTTTATGAGTTATTTATTCTGAGATCCCTGGTATCCAGATTTTATTTTTGGATGCATACAGTTTGGACTTACTTAAGTTTATGTGCAAATTTATATTAAAAACCAGAAAATATACACTTTCTTTAAGGTGAACAAAAAAAAATATAGTTGTGAGGAATTCAGGCAGGCTTTTCTAAGTAGTAATTGTATTTATTTGATATTCTTCTACTGATATGCTTCAGTACTAGAGACAACAACTAATCCAAAATACTAGTGCAAAAAGTTCTGCCTTGGTGCTGTAGAGGCAACCCCACATTAGGGAAGTTAAACGGGCAGAGCAGAGAAGTCTAGTAATGACTTATGTTTAGGTAATCATTACTACGCTTCCTACTGGTTTTTATTACTTTGAAGAATAATCTTCTATAAGAACTTAGCTAAGATTATTTTGTGCTGGTCGATAAGATTTGTGCTGTTCAATAAAAGACTATTTTGTGCTGGCATGCTTTAGTGTGAGGTGTCCCTGCCCACGTCAGGGGGGTTGGAACTAGGTGATCTTAAGGTCCTTTCCAACCCTAACTATTCTATGATTCTATGATTCTAATAACTTCCATATGTG
>JAOSLQ010162896.1:0-14860 GCA_025629905.1 Lorius lory | reverse complement strand
AGATGGGGAAGTTGTTGCAGAGGATACTGCATCTGGGGAAAACGCAGCCGTAGAATGCAAAGCCCGCTAATCTAATGGTAAAATTGTTTCCATAGTGAAATGTAATCTGGAGAAACAAAAGGGTGAATGTATCATGTCATGGCGCAACAGAGGGATTGCAGCAGCTGTGTCTGCTTCTGTCATTATCTCTGGAGCGTCCATACCAGCGCATGCTGCTGATGACGGGTTCATCCCACCACCAGTAAACCCCCTCCCCAGCGTATTCAACGTCTCCTCCGATTCACAGGCTGATGTTGAGGTCATTCCCCCTCCAATCAACCCCATTCCTGCTAGAGATGTATTCATTCAGCAGAATCCAGAAACCTCCAGCTCTTCCCCAACGTCTACTTCCAAGAAGAAAACACCGAAGAAAACCAAGACGACGAAGAGCAAACCATCTAGTAAGGGGAAAGGAAGGGGAAGCTCTTCTGGAAAGGGAAAGTCCTCAGAAAGAAAGAAGAGCTCACCAGGGAAGAAATCCAGCAAGAAAACATCAAGCAGTCCAATAAGAAGAAATGCTTCCGAAAAGTCCGGCAAGCAGCGCACCACAACGATGGACTCCCCCAAGCCTTCCAAGACCAAGAAGCACACTTCCGCACCTGATTACCATGACGGTGGAGGAAAACCTACAATATGGTGAATACCTATCGGGGCTGCTATACTCACCTCTGAGTAGTCCGCCCTCCCTAAATGTGTGAAGGGCAATCAAAAGCAAGGATAGGTTTCGCAAAGGTGTATTATGGGATTTTTTGGAAAAAAGAAACAAGAGGACACGCATCAGAGCAACGATGATGACTTCTCATTCTTTGACACCATTGAGGATGACTCCGATTTTTCCGCTGAGAACTATGTTGAACTTGGCTATGGGGACATGGATAACCTTGGGTTGGGTGGGGCTGACCAAATCAGTGATGAGGCTGTCCGCAAAGCAAACAGTGATGAAAAAGAAGAAGAGGGTGTAAATTTCACCAAAGTCATCATTTTCATCACTGTCTTCGTGCTTCTTGGAATCGGAGCGTACTCCTTAGTTAGTAACGACAATTCAGGAGAGCCACCAGCACAGGAGCAGCAGAGCTCTGAACAGGCTGATAGTGATGCAGCCGACAACGGTAAGAAAACCGGTCTGGTTGTCACTGAGCAGGTCGGGAAGGAGTTTGTCTCCAACGAAGACGGAAACCCAGTTAATGGAACAGGTGTCATTCTCGCCTTCGATTATGCCTACTACACCAAAAGGGACGGAAAAGCTGCACGGGAGCTGTTTAACCCTGAGGCGAAGTCGTACAACGCCTCTTATATTCAGAGGGAAATCGATAAGGTTCCACAGGGCACCACCTATGAGCTTTCCATCACACCGCAGAGGATTGGGGAATCATACGTAGTGAAACTCAGGTTGAATATCCCAGGAAGTGAACCTGTAGTGTATAACCAGAAGTTCACCACGGCACAGCGTGGCGATGGTACATTTTATATCAAGCAGTTCACATCCTCCACATAAGAAAAGGGTCTTCTACCATGGGTTTAATGACGAATTTCACCTCAGTCTTGGTTGCATTGGCAACCTCCTTTACGGCAGCTTATGCTGACATGAATGTTGCTCCACCACCAGACAAACTCTACAACTTCGCTCAGAGGAACACAGAGCAGGCTTCCTCCATCGCCCAGGGGTCATCTATGACTGCGGGGGTGGTGGTCATTGACCGTGCCAAGGGTAACGCAATGTCCACTAACGACACCCCTTCTCATCAGCAGTTCCCGCTGGAGACATTAGCGAAGCTCCCTATCATCTTCTATGCGGTACGGGTTGACCCAGAGGTGGCTAAAGGGAAAGTCAGTGATGCTATCTCCATGATTCAGGGTTATTCCGCTGAGGCTACCACTGCGATGTGGGAGAAGTATGGTGGTGTGAGAATCCTGCAAGACCTATCTCAGCGGTACAATCTACAAGAAACCACTGCGAAAACTGAGTGGTTCAATTCCTCCATGTCTGCAGTAGATGTGGGCAGGCTCATCAGAAGGTTCATCGATGACAAAGAGGTCTCTGCAAAGGAGAAGCGGTGGGTGTTCCGACTTATGAGAACATCGCCAGCCTCCATCTCTGGAGAAGACCTCTCATGGGGAATTCCAACGGTTGCAGGATTGGTCAATGAAAACAATGAAATCATCAAGCAGGACACCGACAAAACTGACAAAATGCCGGTGACTTGGATGCAAGGATGGTCTCCTACTGGAAAAGACCCAATGGTGCGTCATTCTGTTGGGCTCATTGGTCCTGGTTATCGATTCATCACGGTAACCCTGGGGCAATTCCCATCCAGCACCTCCAATGAGGATGCCAATAGGGTATCCACACAGACTGTGCAGGAGCTCCTCAAGGGAGGGGATGGAGGCTCCACTGGAGAGGGAATCACACTCGGCTCTGAGGATAAAACCGATGATGCTGCACGAGAAAAGTTTGTGGCTAAAAACAAAAAGTACATATAGCATTTTCCGATAATGTGAGCTTTATCACAACAAATGTGAATACCCCCAGGTGGGCGAAAAAGGGACACGGATTCCAAGGTGAACGAATCCTCCAAGGGTGACTAAAGGTGCTATTGTGTACTGATACACCCACCTAAAAAGGGGATGCGATTCTATCGAAGAGAGAGCAAAAAGTCTCTCTACCAGGGGTTTTAATGCATTCTCTCTGGTTAACTAAGCTATAACGAGAGGTTGACAGCGTATGTCTATTACTGTTTATTCCAAGCCTGCCTGCACTCAGTGCCGTGCCGTAAAGAGGCATCTTGATAGTCGCGGTGTTGACTACAAGGAGGTTGACATGTCGGTTAACCAAGATGCTCTCAACTTCGTCCTAGACAAGGGATTCCGTCAAGCTCCAGTGGTTGACATGGGGGAGGGAACCGTATTTTCTGGATATCGCCCTGACCTTATCGACTCCGTGATGAAGACCGAGCTGAAAGTCTCATAGGACATTCAGTACCCATTTGGACAAAGGGACACAAAGAGGTCATCTCGTGAAACACCATCACGGATGACCTCTTTTTGGTTGACCTGATGGATTGCGATATGATTTCCAGGAACACGGCTACTCAGCCCACTATCACCGAAACATTGTTCACCAGGAGGACTTCCATCCATGTCACTATCGCGCAGAGGGTTGTCAACACTATGGGTGTATTGCTCTATCGTCGTTATCTTTTTATCCATTGTGGTGGCGACAGCAACAATCTCTCCTGCTGCAGCAACTCACCACACCATAACAGATGACCACCCACGGTCACTATCTACAGGGTGGGTTGACAACCCGCCAAAGAGCCTGTCTCACAAATGGACTATCTCCGGGGTCACCAACATGGTTCACGCACCTGGTGTTACCGTTGCAGCAACCAACAACGAGGTGTTCCGCGTCAACCCCGATGATGGCAGCAGACTATGGGAGTACAGCCGAAAGGATGCTACCGTCTGCGACGTGCAGCAAGCATGGGGAGACGTAGTTGTCATCTACAATCCAGGGCATGGATGCACCAACATCACGAGGCTGGATTCAGAGACCGGGGAATACGTTTCTCAAGCTTCCTACGCCACAGACCAAGACCAAGCTAGAATGGTGTTCGGCAATGAGTCTGACCTTCTGGCTGTAGCAACACCTCATATGGTGCGCGTACTTCGGGATGATTTGGTAACCACCGCTGAGTTCGGGCAGAAAGTTGACCCGGAAAACCCATTGTCGGTAAACAGGTGTAACATTTTTGATGTGGCGGTAGGACCAGAAAGTTTCGCCGTCGCTCACGATTGTACCTCCACGGGAACAGGCACAACACACGTCACTGTTTTAGAAAGCAAACCAGAAGATTCCACTGAACCGGGGACTGTCGTTGATGTTGATACTAGAACCACCGATTCCGTTACCATCCCGGTAGTCACCTTGGCACAAGTGCAATTTGTCACCCAGGGGGTCAACCCCACAGCATTTACTTGGCAAATTGACAAGGATAAAGAAGAAGTTGCTTCCCGCCCAGTCAACGAGTGGGAGTATGGACTGGGTGGAGCTAGCTTCGATGGAATTGGCTACGTGTGGCTGGTGGGAACTACGCTTCAGCAGAGGTACGGTTCCGAGGACGTGTCCCAGCATACACACAAAACAGTTGGTGCCTCTGGACTTCCCATGGAAATTGATGGTAGACTACTATTCCCAACATTTACTGGAGTATCACTCTGGAACCCAGATGATGGGCATGTCACCCCCATTAATTTTGACACACCAGTCAATACGAAGAAGATTTCCGTCTCTGGTTCCACCGTGGCGGTACTATCAGAGGGTTCCTTGATTGGGTTCACAGCATCCTAGGAAGGCATAAAGGGAAGTTATTTATGACCAAACGTTCCGTTTTTTTAGCGCTATGGAAAGCAGCTATCATCGTTATCCTGCTGATGATGACCATTGCTACCGCTGGTGCATACGCTTTTGTCAGAGGGGTGGACAGTGCTCCTGTTCCGGACTCACCAAAGAACCTCAAGACCCAATCGGCAATCACCATTGTCGCCCGTGATGAGGTGACCCCTATCGCCACCATTCAGCCTCCAGATGGGGTGAGGGAAATCGTCTCCAGCCAGCAGATTTCTCCTTATATCAAGGAAGCCCTTATTGCAGCTGAGGATGCAACATTCGAGAAGAACCCTGGATTTGCACCGCAGCGTATCGCTGCTGCAGCCTATGGGCACCTCACTGGAAATGAGAACGCTGGTGGTGGTTCTGGAATCACTCAGCAGTTAGTGAAAAATACTCTCGTGGGGGACGAAGTTAGCCTGGATAGGAAGTGGAAAGAGGTGCTTTCCTCCACGCGACTGACATCAACATGGACAAAGGACGAAATCATCACTGCATATCTCAATGTGGTGTACTTCGGTCGCGGTGCCCTTGGAATTGAGCGTGCCTCCCAAGCCTATTTTGGGAAGCATGCCAGCGAGGTTAATCGTGAGGAGGCTGCTGTGCTAGCAGGGGTGGTGCAGTCCCCGTCTGCTCATGACCCAGCCGTCAATGAGGAGAGCGCCCACAATCGTTTTGAGTACGTCAAGAAGCAGATGCTAAAGACCGGCATGATTGACGAAAAGGAATTTACATCCATGTCTTACCCGGAGGTTATTCCACCAAAGCCACTAGATGTGTCCACCGGGTTGAACGATGTTACTGGGCATATCGCATCCCAAGCTCTCATGGAGTTGGCTGCGAAGAAAATCACCAAGGATGAGCTATTTGACAATGGTGCAACTATCGTCACCACCATTGACCCCAATGTGCAGGAGACAGTTGTTGAGCAGGCTAGAAACGCTCAAGCTAATAGCGGTTTGATTTCAGCTGTCGTTAGCGTTGACAATGCCACTGGTGGGGTGCTCGGCATGTATGGCGGGGATAACGGTCAGGGATATGACAGGGCTAGCAATGAGCAGCTCACTGGTTCAACATTCAAGATTTTCACTCTCGCTGCAGGTCTGGAGTCAGGTGTCATCGGTCTAGACACCCAGATTTCGTCCGAACCATACCAGCTTGGCAATCACACTGTGAACAACTCTGAAGGGATGAGCTGTGGGACGTGCTCTGTTGCTGAGGCAACGAAACAGTCTCTCAACACCAGCTTCTACCGTATCGTGGATAAGCTGCCTCAGGGAGCTAAATCAGTGCGCTCCATGGCGAAGAAACTAGGCGTAAAAGCCTCCTTGTCGGAAGCAGACGGCAGTGTCAACCATTCTATTACCCTCGGCACCTATGGGACTTCTATGAGAGATATGGCGTTTGCGCTATCCACTATTATCAATGGTGGTTCACGACACTCCAACCACATTGTTGACCACGTGACGAATCGGAATGGGCAGGTGATGTTCCGTGCCTCCACTGCAACTAAGCAGGTGATTTCCAAGAGTACTGCAGATGATGTGAAGACAGCTCTTGCTCCTATTGCTGATTATTCCAATGGTAATGGAATTGGAAAACCGTCCTATTCTAAGACTGGAACCACTGAGCATCCCAGCGGATATGGAAACCGAGATGGGCTCATGGTTGGTGGCTCTGATTCCGTCACAACCGCAGTATGGATGGGAATGGAAGATGGTTCAGCACGCAGTGACCTATGGGGTGCGACATATCCAGCATCTCTATGGAGCTCAATCATGAGGAATATTGGATAGCAAAGGTAGTTCACAACATGCCCGGTGCTATTGTTTGTGGATAACAAACTTTCCACCACTTGATAGCAAAGGGCGTGTTTTTTATGACGTCATCCAAGAAGCCAGGGCACTTCGGTGCAAATTCCCCTAAGTATGTGTATGGACGAGAAAATCTCGACTACGATGAGTCCAAAAATAAGGCGAAGTCAATCAGTGAGGAGGTAGCGGAGAGCGCCTCCTCAGACTTTCATAGAGGAAATTCACATAGTGATGGTGTGGAGGGATATGAAGAAGTTTTCATGGGTGGCAGCGGAAACGTCTTTGATGATGGGGGGTGGAACATTGCGGGGACACAGGGTGGAGACGAGGAGCCACTCGGCATTGATGCATTGGATGACATCGACAGAGACCTTGACCCTACTGTAGAAGGTTCTACTGCATGGTTGGTGGAGCACACAGAAGGAGCCTGGGAGAAGTATGATGCTATTGCCTCATCTCCGTTCTTCTCGGAGGTGAATCGCTCAATTGTCGCTCACAAAGAGGCTCACGACGAACACAATGATAACTTCAAGGATGCCACCAAGAAACTTGACAAGGCTGTTGAACTGGGAGAGGAATTCGATGGTGCAGAGTCCATCTATGATAAGGCTCAGGAGGCGCTCAAGCACTTTGAAGCCTTTGATGCGCTGAGAATGAGGCGAGAAGGATACCTCAATATGGTTGCAACCAGTCTCAATGGTGCCACCGAGGCTGACATGGAAGGTATGACAGTTGGTGATGATGAACTAGGTATCTCTGATAGTGGTCTCCACTCTGTTGGATACGCTGAAACAGGGACACGGGAGTGGCTGGAAATGCGCCAAGACTCCCTTGGTGGCTCCGATATGGGAACCCTGGCTGATAAATCCTTCTTCGCCAATGAGTCAAAGGATAAGATTTGGGAATCTAAAATTAAGGAGATTTCCGATGAGGAGGTAGAGGCTCAGAGAAACTCCCATGATGGCGAAATCAAGGATGCCCCCGCTCGTGGAAACGCCATGGAGGACGTCATCGGTGCCCTATATGCGCACCAAACTGGATTGAACATTGTTCACAACAAGTCTACGTGGAAGACAGAAGATGGTTCACAGCATATCAATTTCGACTTCGCTGAGCACGATGAGAATGGCAATTTTGTTGGTCCAGTAGAAATCAAAAACGTCAACGATGGAAGAAAATGGGGAAACCCTTCTGAGGGGTTGGATGGCGTCCCAAGCAACTATCGCGCGCAGGCACTACAACAGGCTCTCCATTCCAGCGCCTCCAAGGTAACGGTTGTAGCCATGATGGGTGGAGAGACTATGAAAGCTTACTCTGAACCGATGACGGATGAGCTCCGCGAGGAGGCTAGAAAACTAGCTTCCACCGCACCAAGCTACATGGAGAAGGCACGTGAAGCCCGCAGGAAGTACCAGGAGACCGGCGAGCTGCCACCACGCCCAGATGCATGGAACGGCAGGTCTCGTAAGGGAATCCCAAAGATGGCCACCAAGACGAAGAAAATCAGTGGTGATAAGGCTCGTCTCATGAGTAAGATGGCTGTGATAGGAAGCACCGACACAGAGGAAATTGCCAAGAGATTCGTCGATGCAATGGGAACAGCCAACACCAAGGAGTGGACTCAGGATAAGCAAGAGGAGGCGTTTAAAAAGGTTTACGGAACTCTAACACCACATGGTTCATTCAATGGGGTGGACATTGAGACAAACGCCATGGGTCCAACCCAGGGAAGTATCATCGAATTTGGTGGAGTGGCTTACAACATGGACTCCGGGGAAGAATCCAATAGGCTGGGGGAGTTGTACAAACCAGAGGGAAGATTCTCCGAGACCAAGGGAACCGGAGCTTCTGATGTGCACCATATCACCCCGGAGATGGTGGCTGATAAGGGGGAATTCTCATCGGAAGACAACCAGGAGAAGCTTCTTGAATATCTTTCCAGCAATGGTCCAATCGTCTCCCATAACGCAAAGTTTGAAAAAGGATGGTTCCGCGCTCACATCAAGGGATTCGCTGAGGAAGAAGCCAAGGGGAACATCCGATTCGTGGACACGATGGACATTGTTCAGCACACCATGGACACAAATAGGAACACCCTACAGTCCTTTGTTGGAGGATACGGAATTTCCGAGGAAGAGTACAAGAGTAGAGCTCACAGGGCGACAGATGACACGGAAATGATGATGGAGGCGTTTATACGCTGGTCACAGGATGACTCAAGAAGGCACTAGGAGGATGGTCACCTAGAAGCACCCCTGTTGGTTGATTTTCGACAGGGGTGCTTCCATTATGCGCACGAGAGGAGAGAGGTTAAAACAACGGTGCTTCCTCAGGAAATCCAGGGGTATCTACCTCAGAGGGTTCAACCTGGATGTAATCTTCCAGGTTCTCCTCCTGGGGAACACCAACAATTAGAGTGATTTCCTGTCCGGACTCAGAGAAGACCTTCATCTCCCCGGATGAGAGCATCGCTGTTATCTCCTCTTCTGTCACATAGATGGCATCAATAAATCTTTCTCGATAAATAACATCCGCCATTACTTCGAGTGGCATCACAACCCATGAACCTCCCCTCCCTCTCCGGGACACAGAACACACAGTATGCTGGTCAATAGCATCCAACCACTTTCCATGTGCTACTGCAGGAAACGGTTCAGCTTGGTGGTACTTGGTGCCACCAATTGCCTCCCACATCCCATTGTCAACAACGCAGACGGACTCAGAGGTGGGCTTTCGATATCTTTTGATGATGAGCATTCCATATCGAGCACCGTAATTGAGCATCTCGGTTTCCGTCTCCCTCCACCACTCCGATACTCGCCATGAGGACTCTTTACCAGGACTTTTGCACTCCACAGCCATAGGTTCACCGTGACATTCCACCCCATAGAGGTCACCCCTATCGCTGGCACCAGATTTAGGCATTCTGGTTATCTTTTTGTGAAGCGCTGTGCTAAGGTACTTGGCACACGCTGTCTCAAATGCTGTGCCAGCTTTTTTCGCCGTTTGTCTACTTCTGGACATAATGCACTCTTCCGTGTTAATGGGCAAATTTGGTGACGGCTACAATCATAGTCTATAGTGAGCAACAGTAGAAATGCTAACCATATAGCAAAAGAAGGATGTATATCATCATGGGTAGTACCACAGTAGAAATCATGAATTTCCCCTTGGCTGAGGCTAGGGCTATCATTCCAGCACCAACATCTCTTATCCCAGAGCATATCGACGTTATGTATGCCCTGTGTATTGACCTCCCGGGATTCGGAGAGAGTGAATTTGGACCAGTTGTCGGGTGGAAAGATAAGCACGATGAATCCCTCTGGTATATCTCTGCACCACATGGTTTCGCCACTATGGGGAAGCACCGTGAGCGTCTGGAATCCCTCGTCAGCGATGATGTGGCGAGAATGCAGGTATATAATCCGCATGCCTCCATCACAGAGATGATTATCACCAAGAAGGTTATCAAGGAGGACTTCTCATGGGATGCGCTATGTGACGCATATGAGCGAAGCGAGACCTGGAGGGAGAACATCACCGGATTCCTCATTGACTCATTTAACAATCAGTCCATTATGTGGTGGTCTGCTTTTCCAGCCGTGGATAAACCGGGAATCAGGGCAATGCTGGCACTCTCCAAGGTTAGCCCAGAACGAAGGGCAGAGCTTCGTGAACCTGTGAGAAGCTATATGGAGGCAATGTCTAAGAAGGACGGCACCTCAAAGCTGTCGCACAATTCGTCTGTCCGGAAGCACGCGGAGGCAGAAGCGGACATCGCAGAAAAGGAGCTCGTTGAGGCTCTTGGTGGTGATATGATGATTGCCGATGACTACGTATCTACCGCTGATGATGGAATGACGTTCCTCGCCTAAAGGCAAAGTGGAACGCTATCAGACGACTCAAAAGGAGAATGCATGTCAACCAAGGACAACAGAGATGGCTTCACTCATGACCCATCCGACGCACCAACAGAAATCTACCCTCCGGTAGACCCTCCTCGCAGTGGTGATTTTGCTGATGACCACTATGGGTACAGCGAAGACTACCCAGAAACAACGGAATTCACTCCAGTTGATGGATATGCCACTCAGCAGGGGTATGACCGGAATGGCGACTACAACTTCGAGTTCGATAAAGAGTTTGAACAAAACAAGGCGCTATACGACTACATCAATGTGCCGTCACGATTCAAGGATGGCGACTACATCAACCGCTCCAAGTATGAGGAGCTATACGATGTAATGGTGGAGACCGGAGAGTGGTCGAAGGACATCCAGGAGAGACTGGTATATCGTCTCAATGTTTCCGGGCAGGATATCCAAGAGCTTTCCACTCAGGTGGAGAACTTGGAAACGCGACTACACAATGAGAAGAGCCAGACTTTCGCCAAGGATAACTCCATCCAGGAGCGCACCGAGAAGTTAGACCGGGAAGAGAAAGCTCTGGAAAGCGAGAAGGCACGACACAAGGCTCTCCTGTATGGCTCCATCATCGCTGCTGTCCTATGTGCCATCATCGCCATTGTCGCGCTGCTAATGTGGTCAAGCGCCAAGAGTGACTCCGCCAGTGAGTCTCAGCGAAGCTCAGTGCATCAGGAAAAGATTACTGAGCTGGAGAAGGCTCTCAAGGATAGCCAATCTGAGTCATCTGGGCTATCTGGGCAGAACAAGGAGCTTCAGGAGAAGCTCAACTCTGCTGACCAGCGTGCCAAGGATGCTGAAAAAGCAGTAGAGGATGTTCGCAAGGACTCCGTTTCTAAGGATGAGCAAATTGGAAAGCTGGAGGAGGAAGTCAAGCAGCTTCATGACAATCCAGTTACTTCCACTTCTACGGTTACTAGGACTTCTGTCAGCACGGCATCTCCATCCCCAGAGGATTCCGTGACAGTGACCGTCACTGAGACTGCTGAACCAGAGCCATCTGAGTAAACCCCATATAGGGTGGTCTCACCTGCATCATCGGAGTATCGTCTCTGTATGTGGGTGAGTGCCATCACCAGTTTATTGAAACACACCTCTAGAATAAATAAGGAAGGGACACAAAATGTCCGAAGAGAAGAATGCACAGTTCATCATCACTATCGTTGACCCAGAAGAGCAGAGCTTCGATAGGAGTGAGCTTCGGTTTGACCAGCCTTTCACAATCCTGAGATACCTTACTAAGGAGACAGAAGATGGTTCGGTTAACAGCACTTTGGGTCTATCTCACCACAACCTAACGGCAACCCTAGAGGGAGAGCCAGAAGAGGAGACTCCTGCAATGAGCATGGGAGAAGTCATTCCTCCTATTACCGACCTCATCGCTGACGAGTGGACAAACATGCAGGCACTCCACTCTATCGCTGGGCTTGAAGTGCTTGACGATGAAGACTTCCCCAATGCATCGCTGTACTACAACACCTCAATGCAAATCATTGACACCATCGCCAAAGAGTTCGGCAATGAAATCTTGGCGGACAGCGACACTGACGATAAGGATTTGCAGCGTGTTGTCCGATTTGTCAAGGATTCCGTCAATGGTTCACTGGAAGATAGTCACATGACAATTATGGGTACCATCCTTTTTCCGGAGGAAGCTGAAGAGATTAACCTCAATATCTAAAACTCTGATGGCACTCTAGAAAGGCACCTCAGTAGTCAACTCATTGACTGCAGGGGTGCTTTTCATTGTGCGGAACCAAGATTATGCTACGAATTTCCCATGGGGAGCGAAACAGCCTCAAGCGTTGATACAATAGGGAAAAACGACGCTATAACCATCATAGGGACGCAATGGGAGAGGTCTAGTACATGGGTATCATTGATTTTGCTCGACGAAAAATCCAGGATATCGCAGGTGAGGGTGAGGGCACTGCTGGTAAGGAAGTAGAAGGTGGAATCAGGTCCCCTAAGCCATATTCCGCCTACTACTCCAATGGTCTTTTTGTGGGGGAAAACGGTTCTCTCTGGCTATACTTCAAGATGCCTGAGGACGTAAAAGTCCAATATGTGGAGTCCTACACGGAGGCAGCAGAAAACCAGGGGTTTCTCATTGATGTCTTTGACGCTTTTGGTAAGTCGCTCGCAGATACTGAATCCACCAAAAAAGACCCTAGAATCAAGTGGCATATCCCAATGGTGCGTGAAATCACCAGGGAGATTCAACAGTATGATGGAATCACTCCTGCTGAGTCAGACTTCCTCAATAGGATGCAGGTGTCTAAGAGGCAAATTTGGCACTCCTATTTTGGCGTGGAACTGCAGATGGGTTCCATCTCCTCTGATATCTACGGCATCTCCGATAAAATCCGCACCTATGTTGACTTCATGACCGGCAAGATGGACTTTGAGTACACCCTGTATAGGGATTCCATCGAGCTCACCACATCAATTTGTCTGGACAACGGCATGGAGCCTCTAGACTTTGAGGCGGAACCGGAAGATTTGGAGCGCCTTACTGCATGGTACGGTGTCCCAGATGAGCGGTACAATATGCGCCCAGATATTACAACCACTGCGCTAGAGGAGCCAGAGCATGGGAAGTCACTCTTCGTTCCAGCGTATAACGAAATTTCATTCTCAGCCATCCGCCCCAAAGAGTCACGTGACATGTTCGTCAGTGACCCTTACTCATCTGGTGACGTAAGATTCGGCAGAGCTATCTTGGCACCTTCTACCAACGCAGTGCATGTCAATATTCGAGGTGAGATTCGCTCTCCTAACGCAGCTGCAAACGTATTCGACCGCAAATCAGACCGCAACGAGGATAAGGCTGAGGGTGCAACATCGGAAAACTCAGACATGGAAGACCGTCGCAGGATGGAGCGTGAAGCCCAAATGTTGGACATCGCCTCCAACGCGGCTAACCAGGGACACGCTTTTCTCGACAACGTAGAGCTCATTGTCGCTACCCTGGTAACAGGGAAGAGAAGTGAGCTCAACGCTGCACTGTCTCCTTATGGGCTAGAGAGTGTCAACACTACGATGAGGCAGGTCTTCGCCCTCAACTCCACTGTGCCTGCATACCCCAACACAGTATTCAAGGTTCCGAAGAGTAACTCGCGGAGAAACCCCAACGTCAATACCTTCTACGGAGGAGTGCTTGCATTATCGGGGTTGTTCTCAACTACGAAACCAGCTGGCAAGAGCGGTATTCTCATCGGACTTTCCGATGCCAATTATGACTACAAAGAGATTTTCATTGAAACGGATGCATCCAATCGATATGACAAGCCTCCTGTAGCGCTCATTACTGGTACCCCGGGTTCCGGTAAAACCGTTCAGATGCTCATGATGGCTGCTCAATTTGTGTACTTGGGTACTAATGTATTCTATTTGAACCCTAAACCGCAGTCTACGCTAAAGCCTTTCTTCGACCATCTCAACGGTGTTACTATCAACCTTTCCAATCGGTATCTCGACGAGAACCCAGGTATGCTTGACCCGATGTTCTTCCTAGAGGATAGAAGGGACGCAGGTAGGCTTCTTGCGGATATGATTATTCGTGCACAGGGTATGAACTCTAAGTCCAACGCGAAGACTGCATCGCTACGCCAACAGGAAGAGCTGAAAACGGAGCTTATTGAGCATGCAATGATGCCTGCAAATGAGTGCTCCTATGACATTATTTTTGGAAACAAAAGAAGCGGTGTTAACACTCCTCGTCTCTCCGACGATGACACAGTGGCGTTTATCGCCCAAAAGATGAAGTCATCTGCATTTTGGAAGGCTTCCATCTCCCAGAACCCGTCAGCGCGTTCTCAATTTGCTGCAGCCATCAAATCAGGAAGACCATTCCTGGTGGAGTGGGACAACTCCATTTCCATGCCCAACAGCAAAAATGAGGATGACTGGACTTCTGAGGAGAAAGACGGTGTGCAGTCAGTAGTGAACCTCTTCCGATTTGGAGCTGAAGTTATCGGCAACTCCCGAAAAGGCGGTGGACTCTTCTTCGATGAGGCACACATCGCGCAGACTTCGGAGGTAGCTATGAACTTGATTAAGAAGTCTGGACGTGAGTGGCGTTCCCAGGACATCAACCTGATATTGGCTACGCAAAACATGGCTGACTTTTTGGATGAAAATGAGTTCAATATCAGGCAGTATGTCAGATTGTTCATCATTATGAACTTGGCTGACTCCAAGAAGGAGCTAGACATCTTCTTTGACATCACGAAGTTCCCCAATGATGATGAGCACAAGATGTATATCACCAATGCAGCAAGAAGCACGTCTGAGAGTGCAAAAATCAAGAAGACTATCCCCAATGCCATTGTTATTGACTCTGCATACCAAATTAAGACAGGTATTATGGCGGGACCGTGGCCATCGCGTGAATTGGCTGCTGCATCAGGCAAGCATATCAGTGAAATCAATCAGGACAGCAACCAGCACGTCCAAATGATGACATTTGAGCAAATCGCCAAGATGAGCATGGAAAATAGCAAGGAGGAGGACTCCATCTCAGAGCTGTAGGTGGAATGTACCGCAATTTTCTCACCCCTTTCCCGGGGTATCACCCAATAGCATCGGCTTAACAAAAAGTGAAGCTGATGCTATTCTTCTATGGTGAAGAAAGAATTAAGGAGTATTGAAAATGACTCAAGGAATTGCACATGGAGACTCCTCCACCCCTTATA
>JAOSLQ010162830.1:0-28802 GCA_025629905.1 Lorius lory | reverse complement strand
AACTCACCACAGGTTGACAGGTAGTAACTTCTAGACCAAAACATCTCTTCCCAGAGCTTGGTTTTCGTTTCTGGGAATTGCGTTTTGACCTTTCGTGAACTAGCTGACTTGAAGCTATTAACAAACTTCGATAGTGGTGTCGTGGGAGAAGCAGAAAAGAGTACATGAATATAGTCGTCATCATGATTGAATTCCACCATGGAAATTCCATGGTTATCGGCAATCTTAATGAACAGCTCTTCCAGATACTCACAGATGTCATCAGTGATAACCTTTTGGCGATATTTCGTCACCAAAATGAGGTGGTAGGTCAGCGAATAGACTGAGTGGTAACTCTTTCGCAAAGACACTGTACAACACCTCTTTCTTTTGGTCTTGACTGATGAACAACAACAGTGTAACATACAATATATCTGCTCTGCAAAAAGAGTATCGAGAAGCCAATTCATCCCACCACCTACCAGCTAAGGCTGGTTGAGGTGGGGGTTTGCTTGGCTAGAACTTATCACAGATTAGGGGCACACCCCCTCTTGAGCTACCACGGTGAAGACCCCACCTATGTGAGGCAAGTCACACAGAGGGGGTGGGGTGAGAAGGGCTCCACTGCAGGACTATTCCAGCCAGTCCAGCACGTCGCCTAGCTGACTGCCGTCAGCAGAGACATCGCTAAACCCATCATCGTAGACAGAATCGCTTCCGTACGATGAGTCTTCCTGATGGGAGTCATGATGGCTATCCATGCTGGTGAGCATGTCTAGGTCGTCACCATAAGGGTCCTGCGTGGCGATGATGTCAGTATCAGACAACTTCTTCTTTTTGTCCCTGTTGATAGCCTCCTTCTCCTGCTCACGCAACTCTTTAAATGCACCAAGGACGGTGCCCTTCCTCTTAAGGGCATCAATATATGTTGGTGCATATGGGGTCTTCATGGTAAACACGCTTCTCTTGACCTTGCCAATGGACATATCTGCGATGCAGTACCCCATGGGCATTGAAGCGATAGATTCACTGGTGTAGCGCGTCCTATCACCGATGAGGCTCAGCACAATATCCCTATCCCTGGAGTCAAGCAGGGAGCAGTACATCTTGGATGTCATACCTCGAACCGTTGCCTCCGCATTGGGAGGGAGCTGGGTGTAGCTCTGGAATCCAACGAAATGAGATGCTCCGAAAGAGCGACCCTGGTTGAGCACCTCATCAACGATTCCACCCAGGTCAGACTGGTCTTCTCTGGTGCCTGCAATGTATACCAACTCATCGACAAAGATAGGAACAAATTTCTTCTGCTGTGCCCATCCATAGCAGTGTGCTTGAATTCCCGTCCACAGCATGTAGTGGAACAGCATAGAGAATTGCACCTTCTCGGCACCAGATAGCGTGGAGTAGGTTTCTGTCAAGTCAACGACCACAGGTTTGCCGTAATCTAAGAAGGAGGTGACGGAAACCTCCTTTCGGGGGGTTCCATCCGGTTTCGTGGTTTCCCAGAGTCCCTCCGACTTGAGAAGAACCGGAATCTTGTTTCGCAGTGGTGCTATCGCGTCGCTGACCTGATAGAGGTTAATCAGCTGGTCAAGAGCTGGAACCATCATCTGAATGCGCTCAACTTCCCTCTTCCCCCTCTTGGCTTCCACCATGGAGACCAATTTGGGAGTGGTGATGATTTTGCGGCGTTTTTCAGCCAGCACTTCCAGCACACCGCGCTCCTGCTCTCTTCCGGCTTGAGCACGTCGTGGTGGTGCCACCATGGTGATACTGGGGTCTGCACCAATGAGCAGATTGACTACCTGCATGATATTGGGGCGTTCTGGGTTGACGAGACGCGCAGAGATTCCAAGGTCATCCAGCTCATTTTTGTTCATCAGCATCGCCAATGTCACAGCAGCGTGAGCAACCTGCTTGGATTGTGGTCCGATGCCACCATTTCCCCAGAGTTTCTCCATGCTGGTAACCAAGTTGGAAATATTGGTTTTCACCTCATCCATGTCAGCACCGTCACAGAATCTCCTTCCCTCAAAGGCAATTCTCGTACCCCTATTTCGGTCGTGAGCATACACCACCTTCGGGTCGTAGGGCGATACTTGGTCAACCAATTCCTGGAGGTCTTCCGACTTGGTTTCCAACCAGAAAGGAGTAAAACGGTAATCATCAAGAGTAGCGGAAAGATGAGACACGCCAGCATAGAGGACTCTTAGAGCGTTGGTCTTACCGGAGCCACGGGTACCCGCAATAGCAACACCATTGTTGAGGTCAGGTGCAGTAAACATCACGGGGTCGAAGGTTTTCACACTAGTGCCCATAAAGGCAACCTCTCGATTCCGCACAGACTCAATAATATCCTTATTAACCGAGCTAGACATTGGCACCTGTGGGATAGCGAAACTGGAAACGTTCCTCGCACCATCTTTCGGCATAGATGCAAATTGCATCAAGGAGGCTTGATACAGGGGAACGACCTCCCTCATCGAAGGGGCTGGAACATACCCAGATGGGTTTTTCGAAGGGATGACTCTCCGCGACATCTTATTGAGGATTCTACGTGGTGATACTCGTAGGTATGGGGGAATCGGAGGGTTCATCTCCTTGGCTGACGCCTTGGAGACCCAGGTAGCTGATAGAGATGGCACCCCGGCGATGGTGAGCACAGATAGTGCGACGAAAATCAGCGGAATCCACATTGGTACGAACTGGATGATACCCAGTACCAGCAGAAGAATGGATGGCAGAATCGTCAAGAATCCAGCTTTCCGATGGAGGTCTTGGTACTTCGCAGAAAAGTTCCTCACCCCCAAATTGGGGATGTTTCCTCTTACAGTATCCAGCAGGGATTTGCTAGAGGAGTAGCTACCGATATCGGAAAATGACGTGATGACTCCACGGCATGGGGTCTTAGAGGTGAAGATATTGACGTTTCTTGCCGTCATATCCATCCTGGAAGCTTCGCTGCCACGCTCGTAGTTTTCTGCATTGATGCGTGCTGCAGTGGCACGCTCCTCGCGGTCACTCATCGGTTCATAGGAAACGACAACAGTGCCCCCCTCTTTCATCACGGAGCTGTTCTGGAGGTTGCGCACCACCTTTCCAACCGTGGAATCCTTCGGCATTTCCGTGAAGTTTGCAGTGTCGTAGTCCTGCAGCACCAGCGTCATTGGTGCACGGGGAACGAACCCAATATCAGAGAAGTCAACCGGTTCCAAAGAGCAGTTGGCTCCAGCAGCCCAACCAGCCAAGACATTCTCATTATAAGCTTTTCTGTTAACCCCGATATACATGTGGAGCTGCTCATCTTCCGGAGATAGGCGCATAGCGATGAGATAACGTGGGCGACGGTACTGAATACCGAAATTCATACCTGCGTTATCGTTTTTCATGATGTTAGCCATGTTGTCGCTCTGCCCACCAGCGTTAACCCACTCAGTATCGGAGACGATGCCATCAAAGATGACTTCATTCCAGATAATGTCTCCGATGATAGCTGGGCGTGCTTTGTGGTAGAAGTAGCGCCACACATAGGTGCCCAGGATGCCGACGATGATGGCACCGAGGATTACCGTGACAACGGTGAAGAAGATATTGACGACCAACCACACAATATCCATGAATCCACCGGTGTCCATGGAGAAGTTGAAAGCACCAAATGGTGTCTCATCGATAGCGCTTTTAGCCCTTTTAAGGAAGTCTACAAATCCATCCATTACTTGATTTCCTCCTCAAAGGCAATCATGCGGTCAAACTGGTTGGACATGGCTCTATCTCTGGTCAGTGCCGCATTAAGCTCAATGACGGTATTAAAGAGTACCTCCCCCTTC
Organism: Lorius lory; assembly: GCA_025629905.1. Taxonomy (NCBI): domain Eukaryota; kingdom Metazoa; phylum Chordata; class Aves; order Psittaciformes; family Psittaculidae; genus Lorius; species Lorius lory. Next base: position 24,996 of record JAOSLQ010162830.1, on the reverse strand, counting down.
TGGAGCCTCTGGTAATTGATATAATGGAGCCTCAGTCTGTTCCAGGCTGTGGAGTAGGTCTCTGATGCTGCGTTGATAACACCGTCAAACCCACCTCCACCAATATTGCCGTCTCCAAATGCTTTTGCGATGGCATCATCAATCTTCTGGAAGTCGACTTTTCGCATGTTCTCCTTGGAGAGAGCAACGCTCATAGCTGTGGCCATCCAGGAGACGCGCGCTGCACCCCCAGGGTTGCCGTCTGCAACAGCCTTGGCGGGAAGCTCCAAGATAGAAGCTGCATGGTGGAGACGCTCAACGACAGCAACGATATCGTCGTAGATTTTTCTGGTTGCCGTTAACAGGTCAGAAACAACTGGGTCTCCTTCCAGGCTTCTCTTGGTGTATTCCTTGGCGATGTCAGAGAAGGCTGGGTAGAGCTTCTCACTCCACAGCCCACCAGGAGACTCAAAGGTAACGTCTGGGTTGTAGATATCATCCCCGAGGATTTGCTTTGCAAAAGCATACTGGCGTGCTTGAGTCTGCAGTAGTACCAAGGATTCACGACGCTGGATGGCTGCACACCTCTTTAATGCTTCCTGGTATGCAGCTTCCGCTGCTTCCGGAGAGGTGTCGAAATCATCCCTGTCCAGGAGGTAGTATGAGTCAGTGACGGAATCAACAGCAATATTGTGGTAGGTCTGCACGCGAGCTTCCGTAAACTGGAACCCGCGCGTCTCCAGGAAATCCACCCACCGGGCATGCTCATCCCAGTACCCCAGAGCGTCAATGAGATAAAACATCCTGATGCACCACTCTTGGGATGATTCATTGTCGCGGCGCTCCGTCAGTTCCGGGTCAATCCAGTAAATAGGGTGCCCCAGGAACCCGTTAGAGACGTTTTTTGGTGCCAATCGGACGTTGTTGAACGCCTTTTTTACTTCCGGAATGGGGATAAATGGGTACCCCCAAGAGTTAATGGCGAACTGGGTGGAATTCAGGCTGGAGACCTGTTGGAACTTCTCCACCTTGGCATATACCTCAAGCGTAGAGAGGATTCTTGCGTCCCTTTCCATCACCTGCGCACCCAACCCAGTGGTGCCGTAAAAACTGGAGCGGTGGTCATCAGACATAGAGTGTCGTCACCTCAATCATTGGTTAGTCAAAACCATAGGAGTCACCTCTATGGTCGTTTTTCCTTATGGTAGCACAGCGTGACCTCCTTATATCGCCACCACGTAGTGCACAGACGCGAAAACCACCCCAGAAGGAGATACATCTCCCGAGGTGGTGATGGTGTGTGGAACCAATGGAGGAGACCCCCTTTATGCCGTTAGTCCTTCCGGCCACAGAAACCACGCCATCTTCTCTTCGATAGCGTGTGCGATTTTCTCCCCCTTGGAGCGCTCCTGCATCGAAGCCTTCCCAGCACCTGCAGCGATGGAAACGGCTGCTCCAGCCATGGCGACGTTCTTCCAGAAATGTGCCCTCTGCACATTGTACCGAGCCTCATCAAATCATGCTGAGGAGACCCCTAGCTTTGAGCTATGGGGAGGAATCAGTCCTATAACGACTTTCATAAAGCAGCTCTATACTCGCAGGTAGACACCACAATTTGACACTACCGCAACATGACGGTATATTGATAATCATCAGTTGGAACGACAACTTTTGGTCAACCAATAGCGATACCCAAGCTATACTTTTAACACCAAGATGTAAGACTTTTGATTGATGAAAAAATATCTGCATGACAGTAGTTGGTTGAACAATATCGCTATAGCGGTATCAACGCTGAAACAACAATGCAGAATAATGAGCGGCTGGGCTAGCCGTGTTAGCCTGTGGAGATAGCGTAAGACTTGAATCTTAGAAGGTGACTTCTAAGACGAGAGCAGCCGTCTATGAAGCAGGAAACCTTGAGTGCGAACTCAAGAATCCCCCGGATTTAGTCGTGGGGAAAAGTCAAGCTTCTCCAGCTTCCAATATGGATTCCCCACTACAGTGGTGGGTGCCATCACAGTTGCGAGAGCGCACCCTACCGGTGCAGTGCCCTTTCCAGCGGCTAGAGCGATGCCTCCGGCGTTGACATCCTCCCCACAGCTAAAGCTGGGGGGCTTCCTTGTCTATTTTCGATGACTACTCTTCGGTTACAGACCCCCAACCGACGCGACGAGCCTGCTTCAGCGCCTCAATGAGACTGTCCAGAGTGTGAGCATTAAAAGAGGTGCTGATATCGGCGTTCTTGATGACGACACCGATTGGTTCACCATCGTCACTATGCACTACCTTGACACAGTGGTGTCGGTTAAACCACTCCTGTCGATAGGGGTCATCGCTATGCAGATAGGGAAATATGTTCCCATCCTGGGTGTTGCTCATTGTAATTGCTCCTTGGTTGATTGTCATTCTTCACCCTCAATTGTGGCTCATACCCCTTACTCTGTCAACCTCTCACCCCTCAATAGGGGGTTGACAGAGTGAACCTACGATGCTAATATATAAATGAACTACCACCACCTACCAGCCTAAGGCTGGCTAAAGGTGGCAGTTTCCTGCTTCATCGCAGAGGCTTGCCATGGAACCCGAAGGTTCTACAGCAGAGGCTTTCCGCTCCACAGGCGTACTGGTGCGTCCCACACCAGGGGATTTGATTATATTAGACTCATCCATCCCGAAGATGAGCATATTTTTAGCACTATGAACGTCTCTGTCCATAGTGTATCCACATTGACAGTGGTAAACTCTCTTATCCAGGCTATGCTTATTGAGGACACCACATTGAGGGCACAGCTGGGTAGTGGCGCAGCTTCTATTGATGACACACACCCTAGGGTGGCGTACCAATTTAGCTTTCAACCTACCTAGGATTGACGCCTGTACCTGCCTACCAAATAGTCCGGAGTGCCAGTTATGAACCATCTCATCCTGCATGAACACAATTCCGGAACTATCCAAGAGGCTATGCACAATCTTATTAGCGTGGTCGTTTTTGATGTTGGATAGCCTCTGATACTCACGCCGTATCTCTTGGATGGTTTTAGCGTAATTCCGGGAACCCTTCTGCTGCCTAGAGAGTTTACGCTGAAGCCCCTTCAGCCTGGATGAGACCTCCACTCTCACGCGGAACTTCTCACCAGCAGAAGTAATCAAGGTGTCTGCTATGCCAAGGTCAATCCCGATATCTTCCCTGGCTTCCCAGCTGGTGTCCAGGAATATCGGAATAAACACCGTCAAATGCACATAGTATCCATCGGGTTTACGGTTGAGGGTTGCCGTAGCAATCTCAGCGTCCTGTGGGATTTGCTGCAGTCCCCTAACCCTAACTTTACCGATTTTCACAATGTGAACGGTGTTGTTGCCAATGACTCTATGGGTGCCACCATACTGATTTAGTGGGAGAGAGTCAACCTCCTTGACGTAGTTTAGCCTACCGACTCTTCTACCGTTTTGCTTCAATTCCTTCAACCCAGAGAGATTATCACCGACTCTACTAACGATAGCCTGTTTCACCTGAGCAGCAAGATGTGTCAACTTACGCTCTTCATACTCATCGGAATCGGAGCCTAGGCGTACCTCAACTGCTTTTGTCGATGAAACGTAATCGCTGAGCTTTCCATCTTCCAGATGGGCAATCACATCATTGATGAACCATTTAGCTTGAAGAAACGCCTGGTCAAGAGCGTATCCTTGTTTGGCGGAAAGCTTATTGGCAACGATTTTCAGCTGATACGTCTTCGCTGCTTGGAATTGTCTGCGCTTCCGGGTTTCTTGGCGTGTCTGCGCTATCTCCCTATTTTTAGCAAGCTGAGCCTCTGCGTTAATAGGCATAGGGACTCACCTCGGATTGTGATAGAAGATGTTGTATTTGCAGACTGTTATATGGTATCATATTATGACGTATAGCGAAATTCATCCCACCGCCTATAGAGGTGGGGGGCTTCTTACGCTATTAAGTAGAGCTATAAATTATTATCGAGGTGAGATGTGCACTGTGCGCAATTACAATAAATTTGAATCCCATATTATTGAGTGTTGTCAACCAGGAACAACGGTAATCTTCCAGGGTGAACCCTATACCATTGAAATGTCGGGGAAACCGCGACCAACATCATCTCGTGGTGAATGCAAAACAGACGTGTACCTTCTTCTCAGAAGTGTTGACGGCATTTCCCAAGAAGTAAAGGTCTCACTTAAATTACCTAATGCAGACTTTATTGAAAATAAGGTTAAAATGGAGCGTGCCAAAACACTATTTGGCGACAATTATCAAAGCATCCTTCTTGATATTTCTCATAGTGTTTCCGAAGCTCTTGATGGTATCCATCAAAAAAGTCATCCCGCCATCCCGGAAAAATCACTTCGCTTAGGATATCGACTTGATATCGTTAATAAACGCTCCGGTAGGCAATCCATTCCTGCATCAATGTTGTCTCACCAATCTCTCCTTGATGTCCTTTCTGGTTCCAAGCTACCAGTAGACAAAAGGGATAGTCAAGTAGGAGGCATCGTTATCCCCAATTCGGGGGTAGCAGAACACATCCTGGTGTCCTCACCAGGGGATATTCATTCAGCCCAGGATGTTTTTGACCAGCTGGTATCTCTTGATGATTACCTTAACACCATAGAACCTCATATTGCATTTAAGGCGGTAAACTATCGTCCTGGTAAAAGAACAGAAAACCGCTCGCTATTAGTGTCATACAATTATTTTATTGACAATAATGGAGAAATTGTTTTTTCTGTCGATAGTAATCGCCCATTAGAGAAAACATCATTGGATATTCAAAAAAATGTTCCCAAAAAGGTGATGGACATCATAAATGGGAGTCGCCAGGAAACATAAATCAATTCAACAATAATTGTATCTTCAGCACAATTACCAACCACTATTATGTGGCGTCGTAATTGGTGATAATAATCTCACTGGAATCCTTTGTGGAGTTCATTCCATATTTCCATGAAGCCGGATAAATGTTGAATCCATTGTATAGCGTGTGGATATCCGGGTGATTGTTGTACGTCAAAAGAATCTTCCCAGAATACTCACCCAGAACTTCTCGAAGGTTTTTGTGGTTGAAATCGAGATGATGACTCCCAGAATCTCCATAGAGGGTGGAGTTCTCCAGAAGGTATGGTGGGTCAAGGAAAAGGAAATCAGCATCAGTATCAGGGATAACATCAAAAGCATCCCCATGAGAGACGTGTAAATGAGGCTGGGAAAACGCCCTCACCCTATTGACGCCACTTTCAGTAAACCTCTTTGTTGCAGCCTGCAAGGAGTATCCACCAGAGAGGGTGGCACCGGAAAACGAGCACCTATTGATAACGAAAAAGATGGCTGCATCGTGGAGGCTCCCCGAGAAGTTGTCCCTAAGGCTTTCTTGGAGAGAGTAGAACGTGTCCCTATCGACCTCCCCGAGATACCCCTCAATGCTATCAGCTAACTCGTGAGGCTCCTTAAGGACATACTCCCAGAAGTTCGCTACGGGTTCAAAAAGGTCATATCCATACACATCAACATCCTTATTTGCCAAGGAAATCTCGACGGAACCTCCACCGAAAAAGGGTGCACACACGCTTTCAATATCATCCGGAATCATTGGAAGGATGATTTTTCGAGCACGAGACTTCCCACCAGGGTAGCGAAGAAGAGTGGAGGCAGAAGACATAAATGATAACCTTTCTGGATGGGGTGTTAACAGGGTGGTATGCCCATCCTATCACGGGGCTGCGATAGCCTGAAGAATATCGACTACAGCTCCATCACCCACCTGGTCTTTCCACAGTCCCAGACGCGCGGAATACCATTGAGAAGTGCTAATTCACGCTCTGATAGACCCTCCTGATACTCCAGGTTGGGGTCATTCCTGAACTTTTTCAACCGGTAGTTGAATTTGTGGACGCGATTCCCATTCACCACGTAACGGTAGTCAGGTTTTAACTCCTTATCCAGGGTAAATCCCAGTTTTTGATACAGTCCACCATCTGAGACCTCATGGGTCGGAAAAGGTGACGATGTGGATGCATCCCCGCTCCTGTGCCCAGCGCTTCCCAGCCTTGAGGAGCTTGCCCATACCACCGACAACAGTGGCTGAGGTGCAGTAGCGGTCAAGATAGAGCCTATCACCGTTTTTGCGCCACACAGAGACTGCGATAAGCTCATCATCATGGTTATAGGCTCCAAGATAGACGCTCCCTTGGGTGAACCCCTGGATGTGATGAGCCTCACAGAAGCTACGAACCTGATTGAGAGGAACCTCCTTGACGGTGGTGTTTCTCGCGTAGAATCGACCATCGGTTGACGCTCCCAGTTTATGCCTCAGCATAGATTTGACCAACTCTGGATTGTCACGCCACTGGTCTTCCCACACCGTGATGAGCTGAATGCCCTTCTCCTTGCAGGAGCGCCATTTGTCATAATGGTAGTGTCGGTCTTTTCCAGCTTCTTCAGAGTGCCAATAGAGTCCATTGAATTCAATAGCAATTCTCTTGGAAGGAATATAGATGTCCAGCTCTTTTGGAGCGATGATAGAGCGTGAATTAGTGACAATATCCTCTCCATCAGGGAGAATCTCAGATATATATTTGGATAGCTCTCGCTCTTTCTTGGATACGTTGGAAGCACAATGTGGGCATCCATTTCCTTTTCCAATCCTATCCCGTGGGAAGGCTTTCCAACTGTGTCCCTCGCTGCACTTCCACCATATGTACTGCCCACTTCCCGGTTTTACTTCAGACGGTGAAACGGAATTCTTCTCAAAATCCCATCCCCCCATGATTTCCGGGTGTACCGTGGCGATATCGTTCTCCCCGGGAATAGCAATCCTCCCACTACAATAGGGGCAACTACTACCCTGAGAACGATTAGCAACTGTTGCCTGCCAGCTGTGACCCTTTTCGCACATCCACCATGCTTTTCTGCTGCTATATGGATGCACGTCCTCTGGGGAGCCACCACTCTTCTCTGTATCCCACTCGGAAGCCAACTCTGGATTAACGGTAGCCAAGTCATTGACCCCAGGAGTTACCGCGCGACTATTGCAGTGGGGGCACCCGGAGCCATGGGTTACTCTATCGACTACGGAAGCCTCCCAATTGTGTCCCGTATCGCAGAGCCACCATACTTTTTTAGTGCTCCCAACCCCAATTTCAGAGGGCATCATGTCGTTCTTCTCATAGTCCCACTGTGAGGCAATCTCGGGATACTGTGATTCCAGGTCGTTGAACCCAGGGAGGACTGCCCTGTTGCTGCAATAAGGGCACCCACTTCCCTGGGAGCGACGTGCAATGGAAGCCTCCCAGGAGTGTCCCTCATCGCAGCGCCACCACACTTTTTTGTTGCTATAAGGTGAAAAGGACTCCGGTGCTGATTCATTTTTCTCCGTGTCCCATTGGGTAGCCAGCTCTGGGTTGACGGTAACCAGGTCATTGACCCCTGAGACAACCCTCCTGCCTGAACAGTAGGGGCATCCTCTACCAGCAGAGCGGTTCTTAACGGAAGCCTCCCAGCTGTGTCCCTTGTCGCATAGCCACCACGCCTTCTTATTGGACGATGGTGCACATTGGTACGCTGGAATAGGGTTTTTATCATTATCCCAGAGTTGAGCGATATGTGGATATGCAGCAGCCAGGTTATGCTGCGGGGTCACACCTCTGCTGGGAGAGGTGATGAAACTCTTAGTGGTGAGGGAACCACCCATGTCTGATGTGTTATTCATGATAATGCTCTGCTCCAGTGATATGCGCTGATAGTCCTCCCATAATAGCACATAGCGGTGTAACACCCAGGTTGAGACTACACCGCTATGGATACCAGTTGGTGTCCCTTTTAGAGAAGCTTTTTGAACTCCTCTAGAGTGAGGTTTTCAAATTCCTCGTCGCTTAGCCCATTGACGTAATCTGTTAACTTCTGGAACTTCTCCACACCAGCTTTACCCTGCTTTAAGTCAACGCGCAAAGCGTTAGCTGCATCTTCAGAGTCCCAAGAATTGAAGATGCTAGTGTCAACCTCCGGCATATCAATGTATCCACCCTCTGTGGTAGGTGCACCAGCGGCTTTGGTGACGTTTCCGCCCACAACAGCTTTAGGGACACTGTTCAAGATTTCTGTCATGGAGTGTTCATCAAATCCATCGTCTTCAAGGAGGAAGCCACGGAATGTCCTCTTATCAGAGCCTTCAATAAGCATACCCTCACCTTTGAGGGTAAGGTTTTCCAGACCAGGCTCATCAATAATCACCTTGGATGCAATCTGGTCTTGCGTCTGCAGTCCTAATCTACCTGACTGCTGCTTGATGATGGTCGGAATTGACTCTTTAGTGGGGTACTGCGTTGAAATAAGCATATGGATGCCCGCTGACCTGGATTCTCGTGCCAGCTTGACTGCGTAGTAGAGAATCTCTTTTTGCAACTCTTTTGTCTCTGGGTCAGTAGCACCAGCAAACAGCATAGCCGCCTCATCTACAATGATGAAAACATATGGGTTCACCAATGGGTTAGGGGAACCATCTGGCATAGGACCCTGCTCAAATCCTAGTCGGCGTGCTACCGCCAGCTTATCAATGCTCTCTGAATCAGCAGGAGCATACCCATCACGCTGAGCGAAACGGAAGATACCATTTCGCCTCTTCATTTCTTCCACAGCCTCCCGGAAGAGGTCTCTGCAGTTGGAGAAGAAATCCTCTGTTGGTGTCCATGAGTCAACGTACCTCGTGACAGAATCTTTTCCTTCAAATGCTTGATAACCAATCTTCGGGTCGATAATCCAAATCTGCAAATCCTCTGGACCGTTATTAGCAATCAGCTGGCACAACATGGAGTAAATCAGCACGGACTTACCGGAACCAGAGGAACCAGCCAGCACTAGGTGAGGCATGTCCTTATTGAAGTCATGTACAGCTAGCGTTCCATTAGCCTTCACACCAGGTGACCACGCGATTTTCGTCACACCGGATTCCCTACCGGTAATCAACTGGTTTTTATACTCACTAAAAAGGAACACCTTTTCCAGTGGGTGTGTTGCCGAAGCTACTGCAGTAAACTGGGCGATTGACCCATTGTTTTTCCGGATATACTTATCAATTTCACGCTTCTCCCTGCGGGAGAGCATCTTTTCATCAGTGATACCCGCCTGCAGCTCCAGGAACTGGTTTCCCGAGGTGACTTTCAATCCGTCAATTGCCTTGGAGATGGTATTCATGGAGATTCCCGGTGGAATATCAAAGACAATCTGATTGGATGTCCCCATGACATTCTTACTGAGCATCACATGAGGTACCTCTCCTGATGGTGAGGCAACCTTGTTTACCGAGAAGGTGTATGCCCAGATAACATCGCGCAGAATCTTTTCATTCTGTGTCCCCATGATGCCGCGCGGATACACAACGTCAGGATTGTTGGGCATGCCATCTCCCACAAAAAGGTCAATGACACCGCGCCCATACTCATCGATTCTCCCCTTGATTCCAGCCCACGGTACACCAAGAGTAGCCTTGATGTCTGTCATCTTGGCATTGAATTTTGACTCCGTGGCACCTTCCAGGGATACCAATGTGACCCTCATCACCTGGATGGGAGAAGATTCATCGCACATCATTTCGTGAGAGTGGATGATGCAACGCCCCAACCCCTTGATTTTGGACAGAGGCTCCGCGATGGTCGCCCTGAGCGCCACCTCTTTGTGCTCATCGGTGACATCCCTATTGGAGAGCATTTCCGTGATGGACAGGTATTCATCTGTCCACCACACCCTGAAGCCTTCTGATGATACCGTTCCCGGAATTGCTTCCTGCTGGTTGTTCCTTCGTGGAATCGGGGTGATACACACCTGGGCTTGCCCTGGAATGGATGGGGCGATTTTCTCCACAACACCAGCGTAATCGCGGTAACTTCCGTTGACCGGATAGGAAAATGTTGCCACCCACACATGAGGCTCCGGTTCCGGGGAACCAGCAGGAGGTCCACCTGGCTTCCCAGGTACACCGGGTACTGGTACTTCCATCTCGAAAAACGGAACGAGCTTGTTCATGAATCCCCAGATGTCATTCCATGCATCACGGCGCTCCACCTGGAACATGAACTCTTCACGGTAGACCTTGGTGAGGTTTTTAAACATTCCCCAGACAAACGTTGCCAAGGTGAGGATTCCCACACCGGAGTACAGGTAGATTTTTCGCTCTTCCAGTGCTGGGATGGCAACCACCGCCATGGTAACAGCTACCATCGCAACAGCGGTAGAGATTGCTGCGGTGACAACACCTTGGAGAGCTGCTTTCTTCCTGGAGCCACCGTGTGGAATCTTATTGAACATCACCGCTGGGGTGTGGTCAACACCGGAAAGAAGTAGCGCCATGTGGTACCTATTAGTAGCGTTAATCACCTGGAGCACCATGAAGAAGAAGAGGGAGGAAATCACCATGGAGAGCCACACCGGAAGCGTCTTCTGAGAATCCCATAGCGGATACAGATAGGGGTGCACTAGGTAGTCCAGGGAAGACAGGCAGATACCAAACCCCAACCCCCAGTATGCTGAGAGACGCGCTGGAGGGGAAAACATGTGGGCTTGAAGGTCTTTGTGCACATCATCTTCGGGAGGACCAAATCCCAGCATGATGATGGGCGAAAACAGGTGAGAACGGTGTGTCCCCTTCAGGAGGGTGACGTACTCCGCTGTCTTCCATGCTCTGGAACCGTAGGTCATCATCCCGTTGATGGGGTCCTGCTCATTAGCATCCTTCCAGAATAGCGGGACGATAAACAGGATGAGAAAGACGGCTAACCCTGTTGGAACGTTAAACAGGAAAATGGAGGCAATTGCCAGGATGATGGTCAAAAAGATAGCAGCCTTTTTGCCACCCGAAAAGGTATCAAACATGCTGCTTTGATTGCGCTGTGCAGCCATAAATGCGTGTCCCCTCCTTATAGGTGGATATGACAGTAGGAAATGGTGATTATTTCCCCATTATAGGCACAGCGACGCTCACTATGCACTGAGAGAGGATACGGGAAAACCACCCCTTCTTCGCGCAGAGAAGCTCTGCATGAAGGAGGGGTGGTTCAGCATGGTTGTGCAGTCTGCAGGCTACCCTCTGAATAGCCGGAAAAATCCGATAATTCGCTGTGCAAATCCTTGAGGCTGCTGCTGATTGGAGCGCCTTCCTTTAGAGCCACCACTCTTCTTGGAGCGCCCATTGGACTCCTGTTGCGGGGCAGTGCTCTGCTGGAAGCTTCCCCACTGGTTGTGGGAATTCTGCTGGTTTCCTCCCCACTGGTTGTGGGAATTCTGCTGATTTTCTCCCCACTGAGGCTGATGCGGTGGAGGTGGAGTATTGAACTGGGAGGGCGCTCCACCAGATTGTGGCTGCTGAGGCTTCTCTGGTAAAACAGCCCACTCTGATTTGTCCTGATAGGAATTTCCACTAGGATTTTCCGTGGCTGACTCCTGAGTTTCGGCATCATCAATTGACACACCTCCAGCACCAGCGCCTCCACTGTAGGTGGTTCTCCCATTGTATTGTCGAGAGCGGTACATTTTATGGGAGTCCATAGACTCATTGACTACCCTGGCTGGGTCAAGAACGTCTCTTCTCGCAATCCCTCGACTATGAGATGCATCAATAATAGCCTTGATGCACATATCATCGGAGACTGAATCATCCTCACTTTCAGCAATACTTATAGCGAGGATTTCCTGTGCATCCCCCATGGGAAGATGACTCTCGTACTTTTTAGCCAGTTGACGCACTGCATCATCTCGCCACACACCTGACGTTTCCACCAAGTCGCTATTGCGTGGGTCGTTGATATATGCATCGATGGCTGCTTCCGCTATAGCGTAGGATGCTTTTCTCTGGTAGTAGTCATCCTCAGATAGGCGTTTTTTCGCCACTGATTGAGTAACAGTAGCTCTTTCGTTAACAGCCAGTGGAGTATTTGCAGCGTGAATCATATCAGCCACACCCTCACCATTGCCAAATCCACCGGTTCCATCACTTAGTGGAACATACAACCCATCAGCACCAATAACTATATTGCTGGAGGATGCAACACCTCCTTTTCGGTACCTGTTTTTCAATGCTTCTCTATCGATAGGATTACCAGGGGCTAACACCACCTCTGGGTTGGCTGCAAAAACAGCGTCAACACCTTTTTCTTCCCTGAGGTCTTCAAGAGCATTGTATAGCTCATCAGCGGAGGAGAACTTCCTGCCATCAGAGAGCTGAAAAGACAATTGGTCTGCACAGGTGGTTTTCGATAGGTCATCCAGATTGAGCACCATCTGGTCATAGCGCTCCTCGTTGGAGATTGATGGTGCTCCCTGGTTGATTTCGGAGGCGATGTGCCCACCTTGATGCTCACCACTGGACTCTTTTGCACGTCTATCTGGTGAATAATCAACGTTTTTCTTTCCGTACACATACTGTGGTCCATCAGCACCAGCGTGTACCGTTCCGCCTGGTTGCGTCATGTCATATCATCCTTGGGGTGCATAGAGGTAAGTCTTCTCACCTGTGGAACAATAGCCCATAGTGGTGTCTATGTGCAGGTGTGAATCACCATTGGCGGGCAGAGGGTCGGTAGGGGCACCCATAGAAGATGTGTCCCTTTTTACAGGGGTGCTCCATTTGTAACCAAAAGAGACTCCTCAACAATGTTGACAGCGCAGCTTGAGGGAGCTACAATCAACTATTAACTAATACACTATCTATCTCAAAGAGGTTTTCGCTCAATGTCATCCCCCACAGCCATCATTGATACCATTGACCTAAAAGTGGGTCTACAAGAGGCGCTAGGAATTAGCTCCTATATTGGACATTCTTCCTACTGGCATGAAGTGCTTAGTCTTGGAATCCCCCTGGCGTGTGGAATTCTTGTTTTATCTCTCTTTCTCGGTGTTTCCATCGTGGCTGCAGTTGATGGTGGTGGTTCGGAAGCAGGGTGTTGGGGGTTCCTGGCTTTCCTTCTATTTATCGTGTTTGTGGTTCCTTCTGTCTCAAAACACTTCTCCGTGGAAATCGCAGATGGAGACGGGCTCACCTCAGCTATTGAAAAGTCAATCCCGTCTGATTACGTCTCCAAAGAGGGCATTGACTCCTTTAAGAAATCAGGATGGAAAGCAGATTGCTCCAGCAATAAGGACTCTCTGCTGTGTGGTGGTACGAAATTTGATTCCGTGGTTCCCGCCCATAAGGAAAACGGTGAAAAGGCAGACGTTACTCTTGAACTGAATTACGATAACTTCCTCTCAGCGAATAACGTGGATGACATTAACATGAATTCCCGTATCGTAGCCCCAGGTAAACCATTGTCACTCACCATTGATATCGTTAACACCAACGGGAAGCAGTAATTGCTCACCATTTTTTGAAGAAACACTGGAGGAAACCGTGAACATTGACTATAGCGCTGACACAGCGACACTTGCCTTCTTGGAATCAAAACCGCTGGTGTTGGACTCATTTTCCGTTAACATGGGGGTTAACAACAGCATTGACCTAGGGAACTTCTATGAGAACGTCTCCCATGGTTCAACACTCATCATTCAATCAGGCTGAGGAGACCCCTGGCTTTAGCTATGGGGAGGAATCAGCCCTTTTTACAAATCCATAAATAGTGTGTTATAATCAAAACTATGGCACCAAAGATTGTAAAACGTGCGTACAAATACAGGTTTTACCCCACCTGTGAACAAGCACGTGAACTGGAACGCACATGGGGCTGTGTTCGTGTTGCCTACAATAAAGCGCTTGATGTGAGAACACGTTCTTGGTATGAATCCCATGAAAGAGTGAGCTACGTTGATACTGCCAAGATGCTCACCGACTGGAGAAGCTCAGAAGAGCTAGGATTCCTCTCTGAGGTGTCCGTCGTTCCTCTGCAGCAGTCCTTGAGACACCTGCAGCAGGCATTCAGCAACTTCTGGAAGAAGACCTCACGCTATCCACGGTTCAAATCCCGGAAGAAGTCTATCCTTAGCCTAGAGTATTCCAGGTCAGGGTTCCGCATCAAGGATGGTGAGGTTTATCTTGCCAAGATGAAGGAACCCTTGGATATTGTGTGGTCACGAGAGTGCGATATCAATTCCGTTTCCACGATTACCGTGAAGTGCGATAAAGCAGGACGATGGTTCATCACGCTGCTGTGTGAGTCAGAAGTTGGGTCAAAACCTATCACTGGCAAAACAGTTGGCATTGACCTAGGTGTCAAGGACGCTGTTGTGTTGTCTGATGGGAAGAAGCTCAACCCAGATAAGAGGGCTCAACGTAAAAACGAGGAACGCATCAAGCGTTGCCAGAGGTCTCTCGCTCGAAAGCAAAAGGGAAGCAAAAACTGGGAAAAGGCGAGACTCAAGCTATCCCGGGCTTATGCACGCTACACCGACGCTAAACGAGACTGGTTGCACAAAACCACATCCTACCTAGTAGACACCTACGATATCCTCTGCATTGAGGATTTGAACGTCTCCGGGATGACGATGAAGGTCTCTGGGAAAGGACGTTCAGCCAAATCAGGGTTGAACCGAGGAATCCTTGGGAACAACCTCTCTGAATTCCGCTCTATGCTGGAATACAAATCTGACTGGTACGGCAGGGAATGTGTGGTTATAAACAGGTACTACCCATCTTCTAAACGGTGTAGCGATTGTGGGTATATCAACCAAGAATTAACGCTGAACGATAGGCGTTGGATATGCAGTAGTTGCGGAACGTGTCACAACCGCGACATTAAGGCTGCAAAAAACATTAAAGCGGCTGGGCTAGCCGTGTTAGCCTGTGGAGATAGCGTAAGACTTGACTCTTAGAGGTTCTACCTCTAAGGCGAGAGCAGCCGTCTATGAAGCAGGAAACCTTGAGGGCGACCTCAAGAATCCCCCGGCTTAGCCGTGGGGAGAAGTCAACATTGCACTGGTTGTATTTCTCATTGGTGACTTCAAAATTGTGGGAACTGCCAGTCCAGGGCGACTCTTGACGCTGTTTATCTCCGGCATGATGTACATGGCTGCAATTATGTGGGGCATCTCGCAACCAGATGGGATTCAAGCAAAGGACGATGATGAATTATCTTCCGCCCTCGCTAGTGCAGTATCAGAAGAGGAATTCTCCAATGAGGTAATCAAGGCGTTCGAGAGCCACGGGTGGGGTACCGACTGCACTAATAGCAGAGACTCCATTATCTGCGGTGGAACCAACCTGACAACACCTGCCCCAGCGTATAACAACGATGGTAGGGAAGCTGCTGTGAATTTTGCGATTGACACAGAGAAGCTCCTTGAGGACAACAACATCCACCTAGAAGACAAAAAGTCGCGCACCTTCTCCCCTGGTGAAAAGATTGTGTTGAATGTTGACGTCCAGAAAGCGAAATAGCAACCAAGGCGTGGTAGCCTTGGGGATGGTCTCTATCCATCGACTGTCAACAAAGAGGATGTCCACATGACTCAACTTATTGCATTTTCCGGCAAAATTGCCTCTGGTAAGTCCACTACGGCACGGCATATCAATTCCCGTTTTTACCAGGGGAGGGCACATCGCACCAGTTTCGCCTCCCCACTGCGGGACGAGGTTGCCATGCTGATGGGGCTCTACAGCCCCAACGATGACCAGTTTTACCACACTCTGCTAGCCTCTCCACTGGAGATGCCGGACTCCTCCAGCCTTCTGGAGAAGTTCATCGTCACAACGACCAGCAGCGGGTTGGATGGAAACGAGCTGTATCGACTGATGATGCAATCGTGGGGAACAGACGTTCGACGGGCTGATGACCCCTACTACTGGGTGAAGCGCACCATGAACACCGTTCGGAAAAACGCCATCAAGGGGTCTCCCACCATCATTGATGACTGTCGGTTCACCAATGAGGCTGACGCTATTCTGAGCGCCTGTGGGGTGCTTATCAGGTTAGATATTGACCCTCAGGAGCAGCTGCGTCGTCTCACTGAAATTCGCGGCATCAGCCATGATAACGATATCCTTGCTCACCCATCGGAGACCCAGCTGGATGATTATCAGAAATTCAGCCTGAGGGTGGATAACACCAACCCGGAAGAGGCTGAAAAAGAGATTCTTTCGTTTCTTTCCGAGAAGGAAGATGCCGCATGGGAGCGCTCTCAATGTGAGTGATGCGCTACAATCCGACTTCTGATAGATAAAGGGGAAAGCGACTCTGCCTGGTGAAACGCAGCGCACACCATGAAGGTTGTGTCCCTTTTGTGTTCCACCCACACCACCAACAGGTGTGCAGCGCCACCCCCTGATGGGGGGCACACCCATTTTTCGACTTGATATCCATCCATCACCTGTGTACGGTAGGAATCAACAGGGCACAACAGAACGTGCTCGCCTATCACAATCATGAACATCATCACAGGAGATATCAACCATGAAGAACGCCACCCCGGAACTGGTTGCCAAGTACATTGAGAAGAACCATAACGTCATGCTCATGGGTGACCATGGTGTAGGCAAGACCACCATCGTCCGTGAGGCTGCAAAGAAGCTCGGTTGGAAGCTGGTTGAGTTCAACGCAGCCAACATGGAACCCTACATTGACCTCATTGGTGTTCCGAAAACACACACCAATGAAGATGGTTCTGAGGAGCTTCGGATGGTTGCCAAGCGCAACATCATGGAAGCTGACGTTATTTTCATGGACGAGTTGAACCGTGGTCGCCCGGAAACCCTCAACGCCACCATGGATATGATTAACGACCACATGGTTTCCGGCACTCCGCTCCCCAACCTCAAGGCGGTTGTAGCTGCGTGTAACCCTCCCCGCTCCAATGCTACGGGAGCAGCCTACGCTGTTGGGCATCTTGACCCAGCCCAGCTTGACCGATTCACCATCCACCTGTCGATGTCCAATCGGGTGAACCTCCCCTACTTCCGTGAGGCGTTCCCTGATAACCCTCGATTTGCCAAGGCGCTATCTGATTGGCAGAAGTCGCTGGACTTCGATAGCAAGGATGCACGTGCACCCTACATCTCCCCGCGTCGAATGGAGCGCCTGGGAAAGGTCTTCCTTGAGTTTCCGGAGCGTGACACCATTGACCACGTGCTGGGCGCGGATGCTGAGCGCGTAACCGCTGATGGTCTCTACATCAAGCTCTCCAGCGCTCTGGAAGCGGATGCCTCCAATCCTGGTGTCGATGACGATGCTGAGCAGGACGATGACAACATCATCATGCAGGCTATTCACGGCACCGCTACCCCAGAAGAGGCTTTCGATGCCATCCTCAATAAGGCTCGGAGCAACGCTGGGAAGAAGTGACCTCATTTCTGTACCCCTCTACCCCTAGTCGGGGGTAAAGGGGGTCTTTGTGGCTTGACCGTGAGAATATCGTGATATAGGCTGGGAGTCATCAATCACAACGAATCGACCAGGAGATATCCACAATGACCATCAAGACCCCAGAAGCTTACCGCCTGGAGGCACTGAAGTTTTTCGGTAACATGGCTGTTACCAATCTCACCCGGTACAACTCTTTTGCTGGTGCTGTGGCGACGGGTATTATGAACATGGGTGCTGCCCTGCATACTGAGGAGGCACCAGCTATGGTGAGCCTTCGCCGTGGTGAAAGTGATATCTCCCGCTACCGACTGCATATTGACCCCAATGCTTTCTCTGAGTTCACGGTTGAACAGCGCGCTGGTGTGGTATGGCACGAGCTGAACCACGTTATTTTCTGTCACCTGGATAACGAGTCTGCTGTCAAGCAGGGCATGGACAACGCGAAGATGCGCACTATTGCCGAGGAAATCGTCTGCAATGACGCAGTGCTGCATCATGGTGTTGACCTGCCTCATATGAGTCCTGATTCCCCGGAGGGCATCTACTACGGAGAGAAATTCCTTGGTTTCAATACCTTCCCCCGCTCCACCAAAGAGGTCTATGACCTTCTGGACGAGCAGAAGGATGATAACGACATGCTCCGGCAGGCTCTTGAGTCCGATGATGAGCAGGGGTGCCCTGGACAGGTCTATCCTGATGCCCAGGATGGCTCTGAGAGCGACTCCCAGGGTGGTTCCGGTACTGGAGACCAGGAAGAGGCTAAGGAGGCTCTAGAGGCGCTTCTAGACGGCATGAAGGGAGACTTCGCTGACATTGCTAAGGATAAGTCTCCGTCTACCGGCGATGGTGGAAGTGGTTCATCCGAGGGTGATAATGGAGAAGGGCATTCCTACAACCTCGGCTACGACGAGGATGACATGCCGGTGGACTGGGCGGAATTCCTTCGACGTGTTAACCCGCGTGTTGATATCCGAAGCGCTTTCGATTACGGTATGTCAGCTCTGTCTCGTAGCCGTAGCGATTGGCGTCGCCAGCCCCTCTACACCTATGGGTTGAACACCAACGGTGCCATGCTCCCGTCACGTCGCCCTGCTTTCGACCCCCAGGGTGATGGCAACGACGTGAAGCCCACTGTTGTGGTTGCTGTTGACCAGTCTGGTTCCCTGGGGCGCGATTTGGCGGAAAAGGTCATGGGTATGGCTGCACACATCCCCGGGGATGTTGCCAATGTGAAAATTGTTGTGTATGCCTCTAAGGCTGCTATCATCGACATGGAGGGCAAGGAACCCGACGAAATGATGAAAGAGGTTAAGAAGCATCAAATCGGTTACGGCACCTCCTTCGATAACATCTACCTTGAGTTGGCGAAGGCTGAGACTGACTTCACCAACACCACTGTTATCAATTTCACCGATGGTGAGTGTGAGTTCAATAACACCCCGGATGAAATTGTCAAGAACTGGGTGATGGTTGATGTGAACACGAAGAGCAGCAGCGATGAACCGTTCACCTCTTTCTTCTCATCCTCTACCTACTGGAAGAAGACCATCTCAGAAGACAACCTGTACACCATCCAGGATTGCGCACCGGGTTTCTCCCTGAGGTAGCAGGGTGGGGTGTCTCCTGCTGAGTTTGACGATGCTTGGTAGGAGGCACCTCTCATATCTTTTGCCAGGGAATTCCCTTTCTTGGTGGTGGAATACGTGTCCCTTTTTGGGTGTAGACTATGGTGGAGTACCCCATTATGGGGGTGGCACTAAGATGTACTGGTTGACTTCAATGCATTGAACATCTAGATTCAGAGGTGCCAGAAGGAAGAAGCACCATCCTCACACAGAAAGAACCCACAATGCCCAAGCACTTTGAGTTCACCAACGAGACCACCACCTACAATGGTGTGACGCTGCACCGAATTCGTGCCACCAAAGACCTCCCCCAATTCGGAGTGATGGCAGGAGACCTCGGAGGCTTCCTGGAGCACGACTCCAACCTCACCGGCAATGCTTGGGTGGCTGACAACGCCAAGGTTTTCGGAAGCGCGATTGTCTCCGAGAGCGCGTTCCTGGGCGACAATTCCGTGGTGTGTGGCAGCGCGTGGGTCTCCGGCAACGCACGTGTGCTGGATAACGCCCACGTCTCCGGCAACGCCTGGGTCTCCGATAACGCGCGCGTCACCAAGAATGCACGTGTCACCAGCCATGTCGTCGTCAATAAGAACGCTCTGGTGACCGACAACGCCACCGTCGATGGCGACGCTCTGGTGACTGACCACGCCTCCATCCGCGACTACGCTACCGCTGGCGGTTGCACCATCGTTTTCGGACATGCCACCATGAGTGAGCACTCCCGAGCTTGCGGTTCGGCTGAAATCCGCGACCACGGCGAGGTGAGGGGCAACGCCGTGGTGGAAGGCTTGGTTTACGGTATCACCGTGATTGACGGGAACTGCACGAACTAGCGTGGTGCTGAGGGTGGCGTAATTGAACTCAGTGCGCTCGCAATCTCCCACCTCTTAGCGCAAGCGTAGGTGGGAGAAGTTCAACGCCACTCTTCAGCGCCAATTTTTGAATATCCGTGTCCCTTTTTGCCCCCCTCCTAGCAAAAACACACCTCTAGAGGTTCCTCACTACAACCGGAGAAACAACTTTCTGAAGAGCCTCTCTCAACGTAGAGTCAGGATGAGAAACCTCTACAATTAGCTTCCCGTCAGAAAGGTACAACTCAGAGGCATCTGGGTTATCTAGCACTGCCATCCACTTCTTCGGGATAATCCTCTTGGCTTCCGGAGAGAATAACGCATTGATGATGTCATCTAGGGTAATCCCAGCGGTAATGGTCAATAGGCTAGAGGAAGGTGTTTCATCAGCGGGTCGAGGCTTCTCCGCCTTCTTCTCACTCTTCATTGAGTGAGATTCCTTCTCCGAAGGGAGCCAATTTCTCATAGGGTCGCTACTGCAAGTCTGCTGGGTGAACACATCCTCAATTGGCTCCACGCACGATGCAATCCTCGACGATGCCATCAGAGCTGGCGTAGACGATGACAATTCACGCGACACCTGAGACAGAGAAGCGAGCATCGTGGCGACGCGCCCAGCATCAGCAGAACCAATCTCCCTGATGAGTTCCTCCATGAGCAGCTGAACGAGAGCAACAGGATTAACATCCTGGTGGCGCACCGCCTCCATGGTGGCTGAAAGCACAGAAACGATATCACCATCAAGCATAGAGGACGCAATTTCCTGAGAAACGTCTACGGCATCACCCTGGGATACACCATGATAAATCACCCCGGAAAGCGTTGTGATAGCCTGTCGAGCACTCCCCTGAGCCATCCTCACTGCATGATTGATATCAGCTTCAGTCACCTCACTCCATAGAGGCTGCTCCTCCTTGTTAACCTCAATAACCCTATGGAGAACCTTCTTGATATCATCATCCTCCAGGGGGTTGATGGGAATGATGGGGCACCTTGACACGATAGTGTCTGGAATCATCTCTGGATTAGTGGTAGTGGCAATAAACAGCACATTTTTCGGAGGCTGCTCCATAGGCTTCAGGAGCACGGAGAACGCCTCTTTGGTGAGCATATGCACCTCATCCAGGATATAGACGCGATACCCGCTGTTGACGGATAACGACATGGATTCCAGAAGGTCACGCATATCGCCCACACCACGCTTATCAGCCGCGTTGACTTCCTCAATCTGGTAGTGCGCACCCTTGAGTGCTAGCTGGCAGCTTGGACACTCATTGCAGGGGTCTCCCGTTTCAGGGTTACGATTTTTGCAGTTGACGGCTCTGGCGATGATGCGGGCTACAGACGTCTTTCCGCACCCCTTCGGACCAGTGAGAATATACCCCTGCCCGGAGATGATTCCCTGTCCAATTCGCTGCCCCACTCCGGTAGCGTACACCTGTCCAACAACGTCTGAGAATGTTAAGGGACGGGAGTTGTCAGCAACGTTAATTGATTGAGCGTCAGTCATGATGGATAGGACTCCTTATGTGCGTGATATAGACATCTAGGTGGAACTATAGCAGGGTGGCGGGCTGGTAGCCAAAAAGGAAGGCTCCCTTCAGGTGAAGCAGGAAGCCACCCAAAGGGAGTGAATCTAAGGAGATTGTGGATTATTCGCCCCTCTTCTTCCTTCCGCTCCTTCCGGTGTCCCTAATTCCCTCTGTTCCGCGAGATTGGCGCTCTTCCTCTTCAGCCTCAGCCCTTCTTCTAGCTGTTTCACGTGCGATAGCATCACCATCGATATCAGAATCTCCGCCACCAAAGATTTCCCCACCTGATGGAACCCTGGACTCCGACTGGGTGGAGGACACGGAACCATTGGAGTGGTAATGGTTCATCGTGTTTTGGATGGTGGCACCGAAGTTGTTAGCCTGCATCTTGTTGACGATATCATCGATGACTTGAGGGTCAACAGAGGCGACGTGCGTCCCTTGTCCATTGAGAGCCTCACGGCTGAGCGCTCCAGCGCCTGCCCCTGACACTGCAGCTGCGATTCCCCTCATGAGGTCATCTTGGCTGAACCCGTAGGTATTGGCGTTGGCAACACTCTGCTGGATGGCATGTCCAATCTCTGGTGTGAAAGTAGCGTTCGGAACGTACTGTGACATATAGGCATTGGCGAACGCAACAAATTCACTAGCGCTATTGAAGTTCTGTGCCTCTCGGTACTGGTATTCATTGTATGCTGGGCGCTCTGTAACGACTTCGCGCTCTGGGGCACGCTCATCAAATGCTGGGCGCTCTGTGGCGACCTCACGCTCAACCTCACGCTCTGGGGCACGTTCATCAAATGCTGGGCGCTCTGTGACAGGGGCAACGTTGTCACTGTAGGCTGTCTCTGACTCAGCAGCCATCGCACTCGCCTGCGTAACCCCCTGGGTAGCTGCGCCATTGTTGATGACCTCGCCGGTCTCCATAGCGTTTTGCACACCGGGGAGACCGGAACCTTCCAGTGGCTCCTGAGCGAAGACGTTAGGGTTATTTGTCCCCTTGACGTACTGCGAGTCGTCATAAGCTTCCGCAACCTTCTCAGGAGTAATCTCAGAGGCTGGTTGGCTGGTGATGCTATCTGGGAGCACGGAACCACCCATGGCACCGTTGTTGAGTGCATTAGCGGAGCGCTGGATATCGTCGCCGTCCCTCTGTGCAATGGAGATAGGAGCACCATTTTCATCACGAGGAATGTTGTCCGCAGCTGGTTCCACATCACTGCTCTTCATACCAGTGGAGGATTCAGCTGCATTCTTCGCGTCTACCTGAGCACGCTCAGCGCTCTTATCTGCAGCCTCCTTGTCAATGGAAAGTCCACCGTGGACTTTCGCAGCCATATCCTGCTTACTCTCATCAGAAGAAGCAATAGGCTGTTGGAGCTGGCTGTTGTCGGAGCCATTGACAGTAGCGTCTTTCATCTCCTGGTCTGTCCTGGAGATATCCAGAGCGTGGTTCATGGTGCGGGAACCAGGAACGTTTTTGTCATTGAGGTATGCCCCCATCAGCTCGCGGTGTGCACTGCGGAATTTCTCAGAGGTTCCCATTGCGGAACCATCCTGGTAATCAGCATATTGAAGCGCGTTCATAGTAGAGCCATCATCAAAGGTGACCTCGGCTCCATCAAGCTCCTGCTCCATCTGCTTGATGTGCTTATCCAGGTTCTGTCCATGTGCCATCGCAGCCTGCATCCTCTTCTGGGTGAGCACGTCTGCACCCTCGCCAGACTCATCGCCTTCCACTCTCCAGTGGTGACGAAGAATGTTGTGGATATCAGTAACCTTCTCTGCAAATCCCTTCTTGCTATCACTTGCAATATCCATGATTGCGGACTTGTCGTGCTCATTTAGTTCATTGAACACATCCTTGCCAATTCCAATCTCATTGAGAGCCTTCTCGTTTTTAGCATCAGAAAGCTGTTTAGCCTTATTTCGAGTGTCTTCTGGGGCAACACCCTTCTTCTTGAGCATATCCAGCTGAGCTTCGCGCTTCTTCTTATCCTCCTTGGAGAGGCGTCCA
The DNA here is from genome assembly GCA_025629905.1 of Lorius lory. NCBI lineage: Eukaryota > Metazoa > Chordata > Aves > Psittaciformes > Psittaculidae > Lorius > Lorius lory. Next base: position 1,703 of record JAOSLQ010162830.1, on the reverse strand, counting down.
GATTTACCAGCGTCACGCAAAGACTTCATCATATCAAGGTTATTTTGAGCCTTAGCACCCTTACGCCATAGGTTCCCCACACCTTTGTTGCCCATAAGGGACTGCAGGTTGGCGTTCCTACCCATGGCTTTTAGACCATCCTTAGTGGTAACACCACGAACCATATCTTTGATGTTGGTGTAGCTGTTTTTGATGGTGGAAGTGGAGCGCTTTCCAATCTCCTTGGACATTCCACGAAGAGTCGTCTGCCCCAGAATCTTCCCCCCCACAATCTTAACTAGCTTCCAAATGATAAGCAGACAGGCTACAGCTGCAAGAAGCTTGGAGAATCCTTCTGCGCCAACTCCAGCAGAAGCCAACCCATCTCGCCCAGAGCCTCTCTCAACACCGAAAGCTGCTCCAATGAGGGAGAAAATGGTGTCAACAATCCCCATGACGGCTTGCAGTGCGAAGAGTACGGCTGCAACCACAACCGCCATGATTGTGACTTTTTTGAAAATCTCAAACATTACTTGCGCCCTCCCTTCAGAGCAGTGGAGATGATGTAAATGACAACCATCAAGCTAATTCCCATCATGTACAGCGCAAAGACGATGTTGATGATGGTAACAATCACAACAACAGGTAGAAGGGCAATGCACAGTGTCCATGCAGCCAGAGTAGACGTCATAGCGAGAATGACGGTCAGCGGGTTGGCATGCTGCCCATTGAAGAACTCCCAGAAGGTAAGAGCCTGGTTAGCACCATTTGCTGCAGTAAGCCCACGTAGTGATTCTTCCGCCAATGGTGGTGGGTTGTCCTCACTGAGGAGCTCCAAGGTTTCGCTATCCTTGTTCTCACCATCCTCACTATTGTCAGAGGACTCCTCGCCACCCTCTTCTCCCTCTCCTTCTTCTCCGCCTTCAGATTTGAGATACTTCTCTGAGCCAGTGAACAGCCCCTTGAACTGTTCCCACTTACCCTTGACGAAGTTTCCTGGAGCTTCCTTTACCTTATTGACGGCATCATCAAGCAGGTCACTGAGAGACTTTGGAGGCGATGGAGCATACTCCCATCTCTGTGGCCACTGTCCAGAAGAGTTCCATCCAGTAAATCCGTAAACTGATACCTCATCGAGGTTCATAACGAATGGGTTTTGACAGTCCTTATCGTCCATCACGGCTGTTTCCGGAGATGGAATCTTATACTTCTTTCCATCAGGGTTCTCCATGTTATTGAAGAACTCGTCCACTGTGCCCTGTGTCTGGGCATAGCCAATTGGGTTGGAGCCACGTGTTCTATCGGAGATAGCCAACCCAGCAGCCCAAGGTCCAGCTGCCTCCTTCTCGATGCCAAGCGGAGGAAGTGGCTTCTCAGGGAACCCTAGGTACTTACCTGTTGGACCCATCGCCACGGCACCTTGCATGGAGTCGTGAAGAAGACCAGTTGGCTTCTTTGGCAGCCATACACAGGATGCAAAGTAATAGATACCCACGTCACTGCTGTTTCGCCCCACTGACCTTCCACCATTGAGGAAGTTTTGTGCACGAGGAACGCTGTTGGCAATACCTTCTGTGGTTTCCTGCTGCCAGTTACCAGCCGCGTCAACCAACCAGCCACTTCCACTGGTCAATCCATTAGAGAGGTTTCCTCGCCCATTGGAGTAGAAGTGCTTTCCATTGGAGTACGTTCCAGCTGAAGCTCCTTCTCCCCTAAGAAGGTTT
>JAOSLQ010162809.1:0-29615 GCA_025629905.1 Lorius lory | reverse complement strand
GGTTAAACTTCATAAGGTTGGCATCAGCCCACCTCTCAAGTGTGTCAAGGTCCCTCTGGATGGCATTCCTTCCCTCCGGCGTGTCAACCAAACCACACAGCTTGGTGTTATCGGCAAACTTGCTGAGGGCTTACTGAGCAATCACAAGCAGCTCATCAATTTTATTTCATATTTAGTTGGATAGATACTTCACTAATATCACATCCCATTTTCCTCTGAAGACTCCTGTCATTCTGTTCATGCGTAGAAGCTGAGCTAGCATTTTTAGAATCCCCTTGCTCTCAATTCATATCCATATTTCTCTAGAGTATAACAAAAATGGCTGCTCGGAGTGAGAGCTAATTAACGTTTTGCATATACCTATGGGTTGAGCTTGGCTTGCCGCCAGGTGCCAACCAAGCTGCTCAATCACTTCCCCTTGCTCAGCTTTCTCGCAGAGTTATCACATTATCAAAGAGTTACCACATTATCTGAAGGTATCACCTTTGAGCAGTGGTGGGTCCATCTTGGAACTGGTTGGAACTGATGCTCTCTATCATGGGGTTAGCTCCTCGTGTCTTCTCATGGAAGTCACTGCTGTAGCCGCCCCCTCTCCCCAAAAAAAACCCTTGCCACATAAAATACATCCCCATTTCACTACAAAGTAGCAACTTGTCACCTTTTTTATAGCTGCTGCACATTGAATCAAGAAGTTAAATATCAGTTAGCATTATGTTTTTCTTTATTATTTTCATTTATTTTTTTTTTGTCTCACCCAGTCTGTTTTCAGCATCCTTTCTGCATTGAATTAGCCCGGAATCTTTAACTTTCCGTTCTTTGTGCAGTTTAACACAGGCATCGGTTTAGCGTTTTGCATAAGAAGTAATCACCAGTCAGTGGTGCTGTCCTTGTTTATCTATTGGAAATGCCCACCTCTTCATCCTGAGCTACTCAGTGACATTCTGCTAACTGTTTTGTAGCTGTGTTTGGAGTATGTATGTCATAGTTGAGCTGCCATAGCATCAGTTCCTCTGTGAACCTCTCATAGAATCACAGAATAGTTAGGGTTGGAAAGAACCTTAAGATCATCCAGTTCCAACCCCCCTGCCATGGGCAGGGACACCTCACATTAAACCATTTCACCCAAGTCTCTGTCCAACCTGGACTTGAACACCACCAGGGATGGAATATAAACAGCTTCCCTGGGCAACCCATTCTAGTACCTCACTTCCCTTACAGTAAAGAACTTCTTCTTTATATCCAATCTAAAGTTCCCCTGTTTAAGTTTTAACCCATTACCCCTTGTCCTATCACTACAGTCCCTAATGAAGAGTCCCTCCCCAGCATCTGTATAACCCCCCTTCCAGAACAACTACTTTTTAATAACAAATTCTGTATAGAGTTGAAACAAGGATACCTTTGACTTTGTGGGGTATGCTATACTAGTAAATCCTGAGTCCTACTGTAAGCTAAGCTTAAGTGTGCATGTAGTTAACCTGTATTAACTGTATAGTTGTTTGTGCTCTTTTCTGCGCAGGTATGGAGACACTAACTTTTCCCTGCGAAACTTTAGCAAGTATTAGATCATTTTTTAGCCTCTTCGAAGATATGTTTCAAAGAACTTACAGAGAAAAACCTTCTTGATAGATCCAATTACATTTTTCATGCTGAGTAAAAATTTTGACCACACTAAAATAATTTTGCACCATTTTGCACCATGTTCTTTATACCATTGTAGTACTTAAAGCTGCATGTAAGAGGGGGATGAATAAAATAGTGCAAGATGTAACATGCTTACTAAAGGACCTTGATTCTGAAATATCCCTGAAAATATCAGTTGCTATATCTATGAAAATATGGTTGTTCTCTGTAACAAACTAATTTGGAATCTTAACATTTTGTTAGATAGCAGAACAGATATTGTTTGCTTATAATGTGTGTGTGCAACATGCACATTAAAACCAATGTTTTTAAATTGAATATTGTGTGCTTAAGTGGTCAGTTGTAATTAATGGACTTGGGACCACTACCTAAGTAGTCATTTTCATTTCAGGATTTTCTAATTTCTGAGTGTTTAAATATTGGATTTAGTATTCTGTTGTCTTATTTTTATCCAGAAATATCTCCCTCTCTAGTAACAGCCAATATTTAAGTATGCCTTTGGTGCTAAGTGTTAGAAAAAAGGATGTATGTATCTGAAAAAAATGTCAAGAAAAGAGGTGGTGGGAAGGAAATTCTAATATCACCACATATGTAGGCTTTATAGAGGTGCTAACAATTTATGTATACATCTTGACATTTGCTTTCATTATTTGTTTGCTGTTTATTTATATTCCTTAGCAGGCTTATGGATGTTCTCTAGTGTATAGTTTCATCAGCTATCTTTCTCCTTAATCTGCAAAAAGCTCATTTTGATTCTCCTAGACAAAGCATCTTCATCTGATATCAGCCTTCTCATAGCAGTAATTCGATTTCCTTCTGCTGAAGGTCTGATGATCTGGCTGCCTGGTAGCTACCATGATTATCTGACACATGCTATATCTATACTACTTCTTCATTGCTTTCCACTGTTAAACCAGAGGGGAAAATGATGTCAGGAGACAAGAGGATGAGAGAATTATTTTGCATTAATAAACCTCACAGTCATGACTGACTGATAAGCAACTAAGTGGTGATAGCAGAAGTAGTTTCAATCTCTGGATGGATAGAAGAGTGGAAGTATGTCTAAAAATCATTACAGCAACTGCAGTTTGCCTTAATCAGGCATATCAGTACATGATGAGCGATGAATCAAAGTGGTCAACAGGTGCATTTCATTACTTGGTTACACACAAGCGAGAAAGATTGGCATCGAAGACCCTGTCCATCTCTTCAGTTAGGATATTGCTATCTCCTTAACCAGAAACTAAGCTGAAAAATAACATGAAAACCAGTTTTATTAATTAATTAATTAATCAATTAAATAATTTAATTTTACTGGAATTAATAACCAAACATTGGTAGCATGAGAAACACAGGATTCCACAGGTTTCTGGTAGGCAAGAGTTCTTGGCTGACTGCTGCTGGTTTTCACGTTATAACCAGAAATGTGCTCCATAAAATAGGAACTTTGACCTCACTGGCCATGTCTTGTAATGATGACTGGAGGTGTGACATTCCTATGGACTGTGTCTAAGCTGGGGAAACCAGGACTGTTTTCAGGCTCACAGACAAGTGTGTGAACCTAGTCTGTGTCCTAAATTCAACTAAGTCAGCAAAGATGGAGACAAGGGCACATGGATTGCCAACAACCCATACTCTTGTTAAGTCCCCAAGTTAGAAGGCTGAAACCCACCTGCATGTGTGCCCTTCTGACTTCTGCCAGATACAGCCACTGAGGGGAATCCGTTAATAATCATGATTTCATTCAGATTTAAAAGTTAAGTAATTTTGGCCGTATGAATAAACCAGAAATTCCTTATGGTAGTACGTGTGCTTTCTGTAACTTTCATTTGTAATGAGAGTTTAAAGCAATACCCACAATACTTTCCAATCTATTCCCCTGCAGACTTATGTTTATAGCTACCCTCTACTCAATTAATTTCTGTTTCTTTAGAGCTAGCACTAAGTATTGCATTACTTACAGGATGATATGTAATGAATACTGAATTGGTGATTTGAGCAGTGTCTGCTGAGATTCTTGGTGAGAGAAGAGAAATTCTCACCAGGAAAGAACATAAAGTCATGAATAAGTATTTACCTAAGAATAATATCTAGCATGTAGAAGTTTTTAGGTGAGAAAAGCAAAGAAGGAATCCAAAATATGTTGTCAGAATAAATCTATTCTCCTCATCTGCTCCTGGTTTAGCATTTTCACTTGACAGATTAACAGAGATGTGTAGCATATGGATGCTCTGCAATGAATTATTGCATGTGTTATTCAGGCCTAAAGTACGTAGCTCTTTTAAAATGATCTACAATGGAAAATTGTTAATAAATTTTTCCTGCTCAGGTCAGTGCTAATGTTAGTGACAGGAAAATCAGTTTAAGATTCAGCTAAACTCAAAGTTTCTTGAAATTCATAAGTATATAGATAATTTTATTCATTTAATTCTTCTGTTTTCTCATTTCTAGTGTTCCTGGTTTCAGCTCACAGCAAAACCAAAAAAAGTACCAAAAGCTGTAGAACCCATCCCCCAGTCTTCCAAGAAAGGCTTTTCACATACTGTTTATGGCTAAAACTGCAATGAAATGTATTTTCAATTAGACACAGATGCACACTGACAACACTATGATGACAGTTCAATTACCATAATACATTCAACACGGAGTGCACTTGTGAATTTGTGACATGTTGGTTTGGTTTTTTTTAAATGACCCTACTGAGAGGTTCCATAATTTTAAGCAATGTTTACTAAGGTCCTGCATAGCTTTTGCTAGTGGTTTTAGACACAAGGAGTAAAAGCAGGGCCTTGTGAAGTAATTGCATCTCTTACTGTATAGGTAGTGGACCCAATAGCTGCATATTCAAGTTACCGGACGTCTGCTGGAAATGCAATACAGAGGAGAGGAAATAGTCCTGGATATTCTTGGAGCATGTGGAAGTTAACGTCCTGACACAGGTGATGAGGGAGCCAACTAAGGAAGGCGCACCACTGGACCTGTTGTTTCTGAAAAGAGAAGGACTTGTGTGTGATGTGATGGTTGGAGGCTGCCTTGGGCACAGCAATCATGAAGTGACAGAGTTTTTGATTCTCAGAGAAGTAAGTGGCGTTAGCTGAACTGCTGCCTTGTACTTCTGGGAGGCTGACTTTGGCCTGTTTAGGAGCCTGGTTGACAGAGGCCCTTGGGAGGCAGCCTGAAGGGCCAATGAGTCCAAGGAAGGCTGGACATTCTTCAAGGAAGAAATCTTACAGGCCCAGGAGCAGGCTGTCCCCGTGTGCCAAAAGATGAGCCCATGGGAAAGGAGACCAGTGTGGCTGAATGGAATTTTGATTGGAACTCAGGAAAAAGAGGACAGTTTATGACCTTTGGAAGAAGGGGCAGGCAACTCAGGAGGACTACAAGGATGTCATGAGGTTATGCAAGGAGAACAGTAGAAGGGCCAAAGCCCAATTAGAACTTAATCCGGCTACTGCCATAAAAGCAAAAAAAAAATGTTTCTATGATTATGTTAGCAACAAAAGGAGGGCTAAGGAGAATCTCCATCCTTTATTGGATGTGACAGAGGACAAGGAAAAGGCTGAGGTAGTTAATGCCTTCTTTGCCTCAGTCTTTAATGGTAAGATCAGGTGTTCTCTGGGTGCCCATCCCCCCTAAACTGGAAGAAGGGATGAGAAGCAGAATGAAGCCCCCTTAATCCAAGGGGAAATGGTCAGTAATCTGCTACACCACTTAGACACACAAGTCTCTGGAGCCAGATGGGGTCCACCCAAGTGTAATGAGGAAGCTGGCAGAAGTGCTTGACAAGCCACTTCCCATCACTTATCAGCAATCCTGGCTAACTGGGGAGGCACAATCTGGAGAGTCTTTCATGCACTTATTGGTATTTCAGTGCTTCATCTCAAAAATCTGGTTACCAAGGCTGTGGTCTTTACTATCTTTAATCACTGCAAGACAGATTAGGTTAGAACTTTATTCAAGCTCTCAGGGGCATCTTGTCTTTCAGCATCACCCTTTCATTTTACTAATTTCTGAATTTTATTTCACTATGTTTATTTTAAGCTGAAAACTAAAAACTAATAAAAACTACTGAGTGGGTGGTCAGAGCTGTGTTACAAGAATTTTCCAAGCAAAAACTATATTTGAAATGAAGTATCTGTAATTCAGTTTAAAAGAATGAATTTCACAGCTTTGAAAAAAAATCCCTTTTTGATATGACTCATGACCATGATGGCAGTTACAGTCATTAGATATACTTGTAACAGATATGGGTATAAACCTAAAATCACTGTCAGTTTAATTTGCTGAAGACATTTATAATAATAACTAATGTGAAAAATACCAACCTTCCTGTGTGCTTCTGTGGGTTTTTAATGTCTTTAACCCAAGTACATGAAAATGCTATTATGTTGATATAGACAACACTTTAAAATATGTTTAAATACCAGAGCAAATCTGAACGTGTATATTGCTGTACCATGTAATTTTTGACCTGAGCAGTCCAGATTGGCCTATTTTCAGACATGGAATCTATAAAAACTCATGCATATAAAGCATCTGACTATTGAAAAGAATATGGTCTTAATGAAGAAGTGAACTCTGTAACAGCTATTCCTGAGTATCCAAGCCAGATGAAAGGGAACACAACGATGCATGCATAAATTTCTGGTTGAATACAGGTTGAAAATGCACCTAGAATGCTTTTACAAAGCCTTATATAAATTAATACCTCTATCCAACTTAAGATGAGTCTGTTATGTGAATGAGAATTGTTTAAACAGTAAAAAATTTGCATGGTTAAATTCACATGCTAGCAATTCTGCCATTTTATTCATTTGGTACTTTCTCGTAAACATTTAAGCTTAACATCTGTCTCAAGCATTATATCTTTCTAAAAAAACGCATCTTGGAGTATACAACAAAAATAAATTAGCTCAAGTCAACACTAGTTATTTGAAGTGCTGCTTGAATTGGAATATCACATGCCAAAATCTTGTTCGTCTATTCCATCTGAAGTGCATTACAAACTTCGGAAATTGCACCCCCTCAACCGTACAAAGCATTTACTTTTTCTTCCCCAAAATAAAAAACTTGGCTCAAGTAGCTTCTTTTAGTCATGTCTTTCTTCCTTAAGGAAGGGAAATTCAATGTTTTTCTTACCAGTGCTCATAGTTGCTATCTATGAATATAATTTTGCCTGGCTTTTTACAAATTCTTTTCACAGGCCTCATTGCTCTTCTATGGATAGACATATTGCCCATTTCTGACATCAACAGATGCAGTGCTTTCAGACTCTACAGAAAGTAATGGTGCCTGACATTTCTAGGGTGAAAGCCTCTTTTTGGTTTTAGTGCTAATGGAAACAGACTTTTCGTCTTCTTGAAAATCCAAAGCCAGAATGTAAATGGCTATGTAGTAAATAGAGCAGAATCTTTTCTAAACCCCCAAAATAAAGAAAGAACTAAACCCTTCCTCCTATTGCAAAGTTATAGCAAAGCTTTGAAAAAACCACTTTCTCTCCAGAGCTTGCTTTCTTTAATATCTATTAGATACACATTCATACTGAACAACTACCAATATTTATACTTTATACATAAGGGAATTTGACAATAGCTTGCATTACATCAGTGGCAAAGTATTTGCGGATGAGAACAAATCTTAGACAGATTTGCTATAGTGATTCACAGGACCGTTTTGTGCGAGGATGTTGTGTTCAGATGGCTTATACTAAATGAAAATCTCAGTTACTTTGAATTAGTCCTACAACAGTTCTCTACTTAGTGAAAAAGATCTGAGAAACAGCATTTTATTTCTGTTCATGGAAGCTAAGGACCCATTGCAAAGAATTCTCTGTGGTCCAAAGCAAGGAAAAAAAAGAAATATTTTAGAGGATAGTTTGAAGGTAGGTTTCATAATGGATAGTTTCTTAACAATGGTAGAAGCCTGTGCGGGCTTAGCTCTGGAAAGTGATAGTTCTTGAAAAATAAGTACTGAACAATGATCCTTTGATATCATCTAATTCCTATAATAATATATTTTCAGTGTATAGGATAGCTTCTTTTGAATTCTTGCTTCAGGCCTGATAATCTAGGATATTCTCAGTGTTGCCATCATATCTACATTACACGGGCTGGAAGAGTGCTGTTACTCAAGGCACTAAAGCCTTAACATCCAAGCATGCATATCAGGTCTGTTGCATCTGTGTACTGCATATGCAACTGAATGTAATGGGATGTATCCATACTTGATGTTAATTGCATACTTCACTCTTTCTTTTTTTTTCTAGCTTTAGTCCATAGAAGTCATAGATGGCCAAAATTTCAAGGTGACTAGAAAATCTCAAGTTCTGTAGAGGTACTAGATTTTGGATGATGCACTCAGCATTATGTCACTGAAATATTGCCCATCTTTGTAAGCTCTGTCATACTGACTTTTGGAAGAAATTGTTCTACAGATACCAGTCCTGAAACAATTCTCAATGGGATTCAAAAACATAAAATCTAATTGAAATATCCCCATGGAACATATTAATTTACAGAACTTGCATGTTCTGCCATTTAGAAAAAACAAAGTGCAGGTCTGTTTGAAACCTTATTTCAGGTAATATGCAAGATATTTCTTTTCAGGTTCTGAGCTCCCAAGAAAACATGTACTGACATCTTAAGTGAGAATGCCACTGAGGTCAGTGGAATATTTTGATATATCATCAGCTGTTCAGAGATACGATTTTATAGACATAAAAGAAGCAGGCTCAGGGCAATTAATTTCTGGTTGGATGTGCTCTCCTTGAAGTTCCATAACCACATGACATCATTAGGTGTTCTTTTGAGAGCTAGGATTCAAACAACTTACTTTATTTTTTCACTTATTTTTTCTTCCCTTGTTTCCTTTAGCCTGTTCTATCCTGGCCTCCATGGTTTCAAGTCTCCTATATAAATACCAAACAAGCTCATGATCATTTAGGTATCTTTGTTCTGTATAATGAGTCTTTTAAATTCTGTATCTCTCAGATGTTAATGCAATTCCTGTTACTATTCGGAGGCATTTTGTTTGAAGACCATAATCCAGCTGTCTAGATATTGAAAGAATTGCCCCAGCTGTTAGACCAGCTGCATAGCCTCTCTCCTGCCTTTACCTCTCCCATTCACTTGGCTGTAGGAGCCAATTTTTTCGATCAACCAACCTTGATTGTGTCAACAAAACAAGAAGCTAACCTCAACTAAGTAACTTCTTATATGGATGTGCGCACATATGAAGTATGCAGTAGAACAAGAACAGGAAAGTTATACACATAGAAAATCCTGAGCACATTAATTCATTAATGCAGAATGTTGTCACCCACAAAATCTTGGTTTTGGTCTGAGTTAAGATTACATCAATCAGAAAGTGGAAGAAAGCTTAACCTAATGCTGTCACTTACAAACAATTTTTAGGTCTAAGAGCATGCAAGATTGAGCACAGACTTTCAGTCTGTGGTTTGCTGATCTAGTGGCCCTGCCCAAAGCGGATGAAACTCTGAAAAGGCCAGACAAAATCACATTAAGAGAAATTATAGCCTTAACTTTCCCCTTGATGCCCAAGGTCTCCCTCCTTGGGATGTTCCTGCATGTGTTGTACCACTGATGGATTACTGTAACGAACTCTATTCCCACTTGATCTTAACTGCCACAAATCAAAGAGTTAGGACATGGAAGCCATCCAAGCTGCCCTCTTCAAGGGAATGTTCATAGAGGAGACGAAATCTTGGTTTAGGAAAGCTGACAGGAAAGGAGAAGTAGTATTTCACTGTGGATTAGGCTGTATTCTGAGCCCCATTTTGTCTACAAGCATCTTTCAGAAACCACAAAGGCTAAACAGTTTCCATCCTGTAGATAAATAGAGATGCCCCTTCCCCTGAGATGCACATCATATGAGAATTTCCTGAGTCTTAGGTCATGAAAAAAAAAACATAAAGAAAACAGGCTGCCTCACCAGAAAGGAGTTAGACCAGAAACAAAATGGTACAGTTATTGCAAAACTTGTGGGTTTTGTTGAAGGACTGAACTCATAAATGGCAAAAAAAAAAAGCAGACACAACTGGAAAAATTACCAAAAAAAAAAAGAATTCTAGATAAATAAAAAGTATTCATAGTTGTATAAAAGTATATAAGATTGTGCAGGGCACTGATTGCTTAGCATGCCATGATTTAAACCATTTCCCTTTCTTTTCTTTTCCTTTCCCTCCCTCCCCCCAACATATTGCAAGCTGTTTTTTCACTGGAGCTCTACCAGAACTGATGTACCTAATACTGAAGCACACCCCCAGATTTCTGCCGTTAAACGCAGTACTGTTCCTAGAAGTTTCCTTATCAGTAGGGCAAGGAGGGGTTGCATCAGCACTAGTCTCTTCTCTGATAGTTAATAAAAAATATATTCTTATTTAAAAAGTTCATCTTCTCTCTCTACCCCATAAGTATCTTCCCATGCATATGAAAGCTGGCCAGCTCCATAGAGTAAACTAGCAATCATCCTTTTCTTAACCTAATTTTCATTTACTTACAAGATACCAAACTTCTGGCTGTTTTTTAACCCCTGCAGCAGAAGGCTTTGATTGTCTGCAGATACTAGGCAGGGGAGAAGCAGGGAGCTTTTGAAAGTAAGCAGTAGGAAATGTTAACAACACAGGGGAAGGAGCAAGGATTGTGGGTAGAAAAGAAGTCCCCATGAGACTGAGATATACACAAGGGAGAAGGAAGCCTGCAGCTGCCCTCTGAGGTGCTTGGGAAGGAGTCGGGGGTAGCAAGGAAGTGTCTGCTGTTCCAGGCATGCTGTAGCTTCTGCTTGATACACTGGAAATCAGAGAAAGGAGGGAAGATCATGCTGCCTCCTGTGCTGATTCAGTAGGATTTCTCTTGTCTTACTTCACAGGAAGTATTTGTGTGCAATTTTCATTCAAGTATGCTTTCCCTATGTTTCCCTAATTCAAGCAGAAATAAATGCCAAAAGTCTAATTGTTTTCCATGGAAAAAAAAGAGCTGGGGAATGCAAGTTTCTTACGGTTGTATCATTCCTTGTGGTGCCAGCTGCAAGGACTGCTACAGCTGTTTCGGTGGCACCAGCTAGCAGGCGCAGAGATGAAGACAGAGCAGGATAAGGCAGATCCTGCTAGTTGCAGGGCAGACTGGGGTGAGGGGAAAGAGCTTCAGTGGCAAATGATACTTCAAGGCTTTATCTGAAAGAGGGCAAATGAAGTTTAGCATGTGTGCCTGACTGCACTGTGGTGTTTCAGTAATGTTCCAGGTAAAATGACTGCAAATAGTGTTGCAGGTGCTATAACACCATCTGAAGGGACCTATATCATGACTTAACTGGCATGGTTCCTCTTCATCCCAGAGTGTGGTAACTCATACAGCATCTGCAGAAAGATTCCATGTTGGTATGTTTATTGTCGATAGTTTAAGGAACTAAAATGCAGTGGGAATGTGTATATAATTGGGTAGACTCATCTGGTCACACCTCGGTAAGCACCTCTGTCCTTTAGTTTTTAATTAGTGTATTGATGCAGGTGTTCTTATTCCTAAAATTATTTTGGCAGGATGCCACCTCTTACCCTAGAATTAGAAATGTCTGGACAGAGCCTCCTTTATATTTGCTTGCTTTTGAGAGCTGGCATCTATTTCACTTAAAATGCCTGATCAACAGAGTGCAAGTAGGACTAACACTGGTCTTGGGATGCTTCACCGAGTGTCACAAGACTTAAGGCAGTGTGGAAATGCTGGAGGAGACAGTGTTTTGAACATACGCCACAGAAGGTCGCTGTACTCAGATGACAGTGTGTTTGCAAGGAGCGATTCTCAGAATTTCCTTTGGCTTTGAACCAACTCAGGAAAAGAGGAAGATTTTGTGTTCCCTGCCAGAACACATCCCTGTAATAATGTGAGAATGAATGGTCTGACCCTACATTATAAACAGTTCAGACTCAACTGTGGTCTGCTGCAGAAACTATCTTGAACTTTGAAGAGAGAAAGATTTTGTCTGTGATTAAGTATATCTTTCTATGTTGTGTGATAAAACAGTTGTCATTTTCTTGTGAAGTTAAGGCAACTTTTGCCATTGTAAAAGCATCAGCCATCTGTTTAATGCACCTTGTGGGCAGGATAAAAATGCAGACATCCAGGTCTTAGAAAATGTCTGGATTTGATATGTTCACCCCTAAAAGAAACAAGCAGTAAACAATGAATATATATATCAGGCAATGGAAAACTCATACAAAGATACTGAGGCTACAGCTACAAGTTATTCACTGGCCTTCAGAACAAAACTTTGGATAATTTACAGTGATTTTGAAAAGAAGTGCTTTTTAAGCAGAAACCTCAACTTCACTAGTTTCATTTATTTGTTTTGGGTTTCTTTACTTCCATCCAATTGTAACACTTTTTAAACTGTTCAAGGGCTGAATGTAAATACAGGAGGCAGGAAATGTGAGCACGATCAGGTGCAGCATCTTTGACTTTAGGACAGTTTTGTACTCTGAGAAGCAGTAGATCTTAGCCCAGAGACTAGAGGAGATCTAGTATGTAAAGCACATTCCAGATATGGGAATGATGAATGACCTTAAATGGCCTGTTATCTCACAGCAGCTTATTTGTTTGCTGCATATATCCATGCATACCTGGAATTGTACATGCTGCCCTAGGGAATACATAGCAAAAGGTTTGAGCCAGTGCATTTAACTCCCAATGTCACCTCAAAGCAGCCCTTTCTCTTCCCCCATCAAATAGTGAGTCCAGTTCTTACGTTGCCATGAGATATCTGTGGCCACACAGAGGAATAACATCCCAGCTCGAAGACCAGAAAGGCTCTCTGATATATGTCCTGCCTGAATGACAGGAGCATGGTCTACTATTTCATGAATTAGAAAGTTTTTAACTTGTATATGCAGCTGTGATACTGGATATACAGCATGGACCTGAACTTGAAACAAACAGACCTTTTAAAGGAGCAGTGTTTATGGCACCTGAATGGGCAGGAAAGTAAACGCTGAGCTATTTGATGGTGGTGGTAGTTTTTGAGTCAGATGAAAATTAGCCATACAGAAATCATTTGGGGCAGTGGGTTTATAGTGCAATATTGAATTCTCAGCCCAGTTAAGTGGAAAACTTGGTAGAATTCTTTTTCATGTTGTTGTTTACAACAGAGTCATTTGTTACTATGGTAGCAAGCAATAAATAATGATATAAAAGGATTAAAATGGGTGCTGGCATTGCTGGCATGTGGTTGAAAGGTTTGTTCTTGGTCTGAGTGTTATTTGTGCAAAATATGGTGTGTATTAAATTGAAAATCAGATTTTTATTTTGATTTTTAAAGTTGCCCATTAGTGACTCATGGCAATGGTGTCCTGAATGAGGCTGACCCTGCAAGGCTTGCGTCTTGTAAACTAGACTTTAAATCCTACTTGGATAGACGGTCTTTGGCTACTCCACTCCAGTGCAACAGTGTCTACAAAGGCACTTCTCAGAAGACTGAAGAGTGGGCCTAGAAAAAGATCTCAGAGATAAATAACAAAGAGTTCTGAATATTTTACAGCTGGTGTGGTTGTGAATGGAGAGGAACCTGGCAGGAGAAAGGAGGAACATATCAAATATATCCCAGGAGCATTTAGAAAGTTTCTCTTTCTAAATGGGTTTACAAATGAAAATAAACATTACATAGTGTCTGAAAGAAAAGAGATTTTTATTTTGCTTAGCAGCCTAAGAGTGCTTATTCTTTTGCCTGAGGAAAAAGAAGAGATTTATTTTTAAAGTTGTAGCAGAGGGTAACCGTAAGCAGGACCAGCAAGCTGCATGTACTTTGTACACATATGTACTGAGGAGGAAAAAGAAGAATATGTGCTTCCACCTTCCTCCAAATCCTGAGACCAGGCATAGTATCTGTACATTGCTATCCAGCACTTCCTTTTACTCAGTTTAGCATTGCTACAAAGCAGAGTAACACCACAGCAGTTCTCGTCCGAGCACCTCTTATGCTGAGGAGCCACAATTCATCTGAATTCCATGTTAGTCCCAGCATGACATTACAGCTGCAGGCAAGAATTGGTGCATTTTTCCTTTCAAGAAAGAATGAAAATAAAAAGGAATCATGTCTTTCTACCCTTCTGCAGCATTCTTTTAGGAAACTGTTGGAAATAAGCCCTTAAATAAAAAGGTGCAATCCATGCCCCCTTGGGAATGTTGTGTGGACTGGCAGGGAGTTAGTATGGTATTATGTATCTATGTTAGTGTGGTATTACTTTATTGTTTCCTCTGTATATGTTAGATGTAATAATTGTCATTATTGCTTCACACGAGTTCTTCTGATCATAGGAACACTTAGTTGAGGGATCATTTATCATCGTTACTCTTATATTTGTATATTAACACTTTAAGTGCTAGAAGACATTCTAAACAGAACAACAATAACGTCAAAAATTACTAAAAAAGAAATTAGGAAAATATTGCAGAACAATGTAATGCTTTTACACCTGGATCCTGTGTACAAGTGTCTGCAATTGCAGGAGAGTCCAGTTAGAAGATCAGCGGTTGCTCAGTGGATCCATCCCTGGCAGTGTTCAAGGCCAGGTTGGATGAAGCCTTAGGTGATATGGTTTAGTGTGAGGTGTCCCTGCCCATGGCAGGGGGGTTGGAACTAGATGATCTTAAGGTCCTTTCCAACCCTAACTATTCTATGATTCTATGATCATTGCCTGCCTGAACTGGGAACACTGTGCAGCTAACTTATTGGGATGGTTAGCTGTAACACTTGGCTTTATAGCTTGTTAAACCCTTACTGTATTTTATGTGCATTTAATCAATAAAAATTGCATTATACTATTCAGTTAAGCATATCCTGCTTACAGTGTCTCTTTGTGCTTGCCTAATGGTGCTCAAACAGGTGATATTTGTCTTCAATAAATTGATATCTTTAAGGCACCTCTGGTTCATCCCCATTTTATCTAGATAAGGCTATCCTAGTTCTGTAAAACTTGTTGTATTGACTTAACTTTTTTGTGTAGATGATGTGTTCAAATCTGATTTCATGCAGACTGGCTCCTTGGTGCCTTTATAAATGTTACAGTTGTTAGATTACTGTGTCAGTATTGTATTTTACTGGAATTAGGCATCTCATTATAATGGTCTTTATTCTCTTCTTTCTACTGATATTAATCAATTCATGTGATCAGAAGGGATTTGGATGCTGCATCTTTCTATATAACCATGATATGAATTATTCTTTTTATACGCATAGTGTTTATACATGTAAATGTGACATGTTTCTGCGTAAAGACATGTAAAGAAATGAATATATAAAATACCTAAACATGCAGAAATATAAATGAAAAAATACAGCTAGTTAAAACTCAGTTTAAAAAAAAAAAAACCAAACTGTTAATGTCTTGGAATTTTAAAATATGGCCAACTTATTCTGTATATGTTTGTTTTGCTTTCTAAATGATTAATTATCTGTTTATGCTCTGTCTCAATTTTGGAAAACAGGCTGCTTGACTGTTAGACTGGCATTTGGTTTGTAGCATTTCAAATGGTGATAGTCTTTTGCAGATATTTGCGGTGAAACAGGATTTGAGCTATTAATATGTATAATTTAGTAATAACTATAATAAAAATGATAAAAAGTAAATTTCTAAAGTCTTTGCGAAGTGTTTATTATAGGAGCAGCTAATAAAAATCTATTGTATTATGAAGAAAGTTTTGGAAAGATGGACAATAGAATTTTGTACCTTTACTGAAAGCAAAGTGCAACTGGAAGCTTAGTCTTGCTATGTTTGTCAGATTTTAATGTGGATTTTTCCATTTCCCCACCCCCCAGGATATCATGGGAGGAGTTGTATCATTTACTTCCTACAGATTTTAGACGTATTATTTTTTTTTTAATGTTTTGGTTTGTTGTGTGTTTTTGTTGGGTTAGGCTTTGTTTTGTTTTTTCCCCTCAAATTCAACAAACAGCTTTAGGGAATGTGCCTACAGATCATACTTTGCAAATGGTGGCTAGTTATTTTGGCTAATGTATTTTGTTGGTTCTTGGAGTGTAAATTGATAAAGCATTTTGCCAGGCTTAGTTGCTTTCTTCTACACAGGAAAAAAAAAAAGGGGTTGGAGTAGAGGCAGGAAATGTTTAGTCTCAAAGTGAAAGGACTGAGGTTCTTCTCCTGGGCAAGAATTGCATTAACTTCAGTGAGAGGAAGCTAAATTAACAGACTGTTTGAAGGTTTATTTACATTATACTGACCTGTGACTATGCCCAAGCAAGCAAGGTCTGTATAGGGAAACCTGGTGGAAATTGGCAGAAAAGGAATTTTCCCTTTACAAGCTAAAAGCCTGTCAAAAGACAGCTGGTTAAATGATCTATGATCTGGGATACACTATCGTTTAACAATACATGGTATCTGTGAGAACAGTTCTTCCCTGCAATGATGGATCCAAGACTTCAGTGCTTACTGTCATATACCAATTCTCTTGAATCAGCCAGTAATCATCGGAGTCCTTGTTCTTCCATGGGAAGCAGAGTAGGAGCTTATGCTGTGATGCTTATCCATGACTTAAACCCAGAAATTTGGGTGGAAACTGTTATTGCACCTGGTTCAAATACAGAAGAAACAAATTTAATCTGTATGGAATATAAGTGTAGCAATAGACATTTTAGATAAATTTACATAAAGACCAGTTTAAGCCAATGGGGTTGGGTTTTGGTGATTTAACAAGGTAAGAAGACATCAATTACGCCTTTTAACCGAAGTGATGTTATCTGCCTCTGGAGGAAAGTAGACTGTGCGAAAGAGCTAGAAGAGTCTTGGTTATCTGTGAACTGACTACTGTAACAGTGGCACCTAAGATGTGGTTTTGGGTGCTTACAAGCTTATTCATTATATAGTGCTTCTGGTTTTGTGAACACCTAACTATTTTTGGTACTTGTCTCAAGGGAAGCCGATATCTTGCTCTTGCCTTCACCAGGTTCCTTTTGCTAAAATTTGAACTAAATATAACACAGGTTACTTAATGTGAGTATGACTGCAGCCACATGCAAGTGCTGCATATGGTTACAGGCTGCTTACCTGTGAATAAATTCAGTTCCTCTTCCTGTTTTAGCATAAGCAGAAGAAACCTTATCTTAGGCCAGGGCAGAATCACTCTGGCTCCACAGCTGGTGTGAGCAGATCAGCTACAACATATACCCTAAACAGTTAATTATCTGACTCAACACTTTTCACAGCTACTATGTATTCAAAGAAGGAATGACAATATTTTGCAAAATAAAGCCCCTTATTTGGTGTGGGGACTTGGAAGAACTTTCCTCAAGTTAAGATGTTTTTCCAAAACCTTCCCTAAGCCCCCCCCCTCGCCCCCCCCATTGTCTTTGGCTCCAATATCCTGAGGGATGCAGAGGGATATCTCCATTTGTAGGATGTCCATTCTTTATTCCTTGGCGGATTTTTTTGTAATGTTGGACTGTTCACCAAATATTTTTGCCAAAACTTTTGAGAGTGATAAGGATGTTCTGGCCAGCTTAATTTCTGTCCACTCCTTTTCCTTGTGCTTTCTGAGAAAAGTCTTGGAATGGAAGCACTCGTGATAATAAAGCTATGAAATTAATTTAAAATATGGGCCTGATCTGCATTGTTCTGAAGTTAAAAAAAAAAAAAAAAAAAAGAATTTTTACTCTGGGTGGGGATTGGACAGAGCTGAAAAGGAAAATGACCTGAAAAGGTCATAAAACCTTAACAATTCTTAGGTTTTTTTGTTTTTTTTTAGTCTGTTTTAACATAATTCAGAGATCTTCCTGATAGGATGGGGGGAGGAAAGAAGCATTAATCTGACAAACATATGAAGACTACTTATTCTGCAGGTAAACCCCAACAAAAAGGGGGGAGGAAGGAAGGAAGAGTAGGAAAAGGGATAAAGCTGAATATATGGTATGAGGAAAAATAATTTTCTTCATGAAAAGTTGAACATAAAGGAACTTGCAGCTAGTATTCATGGTAGAGAATTTTTTGGTTAAAAAGATTGACATTTTAATAAACTGATCTTAATTAACACTACTTTGAAATTCTGAGTTGTATGCTCCCTATCTCAAAACACTAGAACCAGCGGCTTTTTAAATAATTTGCTGCTTGTGGGTGATCTCTTTTTGAAACAAACCCAGACCCTCCAGTCACAATTTATTTTTTATTTCAAAAATGATTTTTACTAGCAAATTTTGCTTTGGTTCAAGAGAATTATAAATCATTATTACACAGCCAGACACTTCAAACATTTTGTAAGAGCTTTGTGACCAATGAAGCATCAAAGGCAATGCTGAAATTCATGATTACAGCATGGGTGCACGTCCATTCATTAATAAATTAAAGTTCAGGACTCTAATGTTATTAATAGGTTTTCTAGATTGTTGTGTATTTCTCCCTTAGAGAAGGTGCTTCTTCCTGCCAGACAAAGCAAAAGGATTGTTCTTCATTAATGCTAATTTATGGAATTTTTAATATTTTTTTTTTTTTTTTTTTTGGGTAGGGGGCAATTTAGGTCTGAAGAACTTGGATTGAGATTTCTTAGGAGCTTTTTGTTATTCTTTATTAACCAAAAACAGATCTAGATTTTGTTTCTCCTTCTCTCTCCACATGCTGTAATGTTGGCATTCCATGTAGGGAAGGAATGAAGACAGGCAATTATTAATAGATACTTTTTTTGACCCCTTAATTTCTGGCACTAAATTATGCTCAGTGCTTGTCAATCCTTTATTTAGCTGTTGCTGTAATAAGCTCTGGGAGACATACACAGCATGGAACAATATATTTCTGAATGTACTTCAAACATGAGATAGCTCTGAAAGGTCCTGCTGTGTTCATACTTCTATTGTATTAGACACTACACAAATCCATAATAAGAGATGGCCTCTGCCCTTCAGCATTTACAATCTATGTAAATGAGAACAGAATAAATGAACTGGTACCTGTTTTTTACTGCTGGGGAGCTAAGACTTGAAAATTAAACTATTTGCTTAAAATGTGCCAGAACTGGGAAGTGACTCCTTTTTTTCCTGTGATCCTACCTAGTTATTTCATTCTCAAAATGAATGTCCAGAAAGAACTGAAATGCAACAGAAGTCAAAGCATGCTATTACCCTAATTTGAGTTTTGTGAAATTCCTGGCTAGTTATTGGAGTTTTTAGTGTGTCATGGTTTAAGCCTGGCCAGTAACTCAGAACCATGCAGCTGCTTGCTCACTTCCTCCCTTCTTCCCCTCCCCCCCTCCCAGAGGGATGGGGAAGAGAATCGAAAGAATGTAACTCCCACAGGCTGAGATACGAACAGTCCAGTAACTACGGTATAACACAAACTACTACTGCTACCACCAATAATAATGATGATAAGGGAAATAACAAGGGAAGAGAATACAGTTGCTCACCACCTGCCAACTGATAGCCAGCCTGACCTGAGCACCGATCTTTGCCTTCTGGGTAATTTCCCTGAGTTTATGTACTGGGCATGAAGTGCTGTGGTATGGAATATCCCTTTGGCTAGTTTGGGTCAGGCTCCCTTTTATTCACCTTTTCACGTACGCTAGTTTTAAACACATCTGAAGCTGTGGAACTGATTGAACTTCCAGTGAAGCTTTTTTCCAGAGATGGGCTAGACTAAAACACAGGGTACTGCAAGAAGCAAAAATACTCTGTAGAATGCTATTCCTCTCCGCACTCAGCTGGAGCAGCAGACTATACGGGGATGTTGAGGTTTACAAATTCCATAGTTGCTCTCTTAAACTGCCTACATAAGCACTAGCACTTTTTTGTAAATGTTTCAGTGGCCTCTAAATAGCCTCTTTGTGCTAATCCGCATGCAAACAAGGGAGTGACTCTTCACTGTTTTCTACCCTGTGTGGAGTTTATACTTTTGCAAAGAGGTTATCAAATAAGACAGTGATCACTCTGTTTTAAGACAATTTAACATGATTTTTTCATATGTACAAAGAAGATAGCAAACCAAGGCTTTAACTGTAGGCTACACATTCTCTATTTAGATTAAATAACAAAGCCTCACCTGCAGAACAGATGTTCTTAATTTTGTGAGATATTTGATTCTTCATTTTTTTTTCCTGTTTAGTTTACAGGGCTAGTCAAGAGCATTTGTAAACCGATCAGCTAAAATAAATCATACTTTTCCAGATAGTTCTATTTCTAATTTCTGTAATTTACTTAGAAGAGTAGTTGTAATTGGAAATAGTTAAAATCGTGGAATAGGCAGTTTTAAGTCTAAAGCTTAATTCAAGAGGTTTCAAATCTTTAGACAAACAGAAAGTAGGAAGGAATGTCATGACAAAGGAAGTCTGACCACATCGGTGTAGATCCTGGATGTTATTTGACTGTGATGACTTGGTTCCTTCAAATAAAATTAATGGTGTATTGCATCTTTAAATTTCTTCTTCAGATATACTGTTTCCTATGCTGTACATCTGATGTTTTATTCACCTTTTGATATTATTTGTGGGATCGTTACCAGTTGTATTAAACTGATGCAACAAAATATGTTGTAGTCCAAAATGTGAGATTCTTGGAGCTTTGACAAAAGTTTCTGGTGTCACCCTCAGTAGATCATTTACCCTTTTAATTTATTGGTTCCTATCTGTTAGATAAGAATAATATATTTGGAACCTCACAGGGTTGTTGCAGAGATGAGTATAATACAAAGTGAACGCCACATTTCTGAGCACCATCCAAGAACTTTAAATAGGAATCAGGGTTTTCCTGAGAGTTATCACCATTTTCCTATATCTATGTAGGTAACTAAAGGGAAAATGAGGCACTACTATGTCATGTGTAGCTGTATGACTGTCTGCAGTGCAGTCAGTGGCATGTATTGTGACTTTGCCCAGTTTATCCTTTCAGGGTCTCTTTCCACTTGTAGAAGCACAGCAGACCCTCTTGTTTACTTGTTTGATTTCTTTTGCTTTGTTTTTGCCTGAACCAATAAAATATTTAAACACAATAAAAATGTTTATTAGAGGCAAACAGCACAGTAACTATGTCTAAAAAATAAATACACAAACCCGCAGTGAACAAACCTTAGTCCCAGGTGTTTCTGTGATGCCAGTCATGAAAGCTGGAAAAGTATTCATTATAAACTATCAGTTCTGTCAAGATCAAGGATAGATTCCTGGAGTGAGAAGCAAAAAAGGCAAAATGAAAGGATCTCCTTCTTTGTTACAGACAGTTCTACATATACTTATGCATATGCTGTGCATGTATGTTTGTGCATATGCATGTGTAGGTTTATACACAGTCTATATAAATCAGTAGTGCTATCATCTTCTACTGAAAACATTCACAAAAGTGTGCTCTTTGAAATGTGAATATCAAAAGAATTCTTTTCTCCATTGTGGGGTTTCCAGAATAAAACAACTGTAGGGAGAATTCAACCAGCTCACCCAAGTTAGTGCTTATTTGAACATGCAGCCTTTAATCTTGACTGAATATACCAAGCCTTTAGTTGCTATTCAGGTTCTGTTTCTTGAATATGTGATGGAGGAGCAAGTGAGGGGCTGAATAATATCTCTTCCCCCAGCCATGCAATTCAGTGTGTCATCATTAAGGTGAGCTTGGAAACAGCTCCTTGAGTTAGTGGTCAAGGCCACGAAAAAGTAACTACTTGGTGTGAAGGTGTTTGATTTTATACCTTTCAGTTCTGACCACACAGTCTAATCTTCATTCCCAAACCCAGCAGAGCAGGATTTCACCATGTGAGACAAGGCAGTAGTTTCTAGTTTCATTAATACACAAGCTTTGTCTTTGACATTAGCAGTCAAAGTGACTGCCTGGATTTTTGGAAAACTATCCTGGGTAGCCTTCTCATATCAGACTACCTTACACTGTCTGTCCTGAAAAAGGAGTAAGTATATGTTGCATATACTCAGGTGAGTTGGGAGGTAGAGGAAAAGGTGCTGAATGATGGGGTAATCAGAGTTAGGAAAGGATGGGATAAGGGTCTTGCTTTGGGGACATGACCTTTACAGTAATAGAGCAGGAGCGTTAAAAGGCTAAAAGAGAATCTGAGTTTGGTTATGTAGTGCTAAGGGGCTTGGAGCTGTAGTGGGGGAAGCAGTTAAAAGCCATAAAAAAATAGATCCTGAAGGTATGTGGCTTGTAAATTCGCTTTCTTAAAGAATAATACAGGGCTTCACTTTTTTTACTCGCTAGGGACCTGGATATTCCTGCAAGAATATTTTGTCATTTGCTCTATTTCTGTTTTCAAGGAACTTCATTCCTCTGTGTTCTGTTTTCCTATCTATGCTTTGGAGGATGCATTAATTAAGTAGATTAGTGTCCTGCTATTAGTTAATCAAGTTAGCACATGTGCTCCTGTGTAGTGTCCTGGGTATTTTGATGTGATGTGTAAAGTGTTATAAGTGCTAAGTAAATTTAAGATTTTATAAAAATGCAATGTTCTAAGTATCTAAATTGCTCTTACACGCCTTAGCCTCTCCTTGGGGTATGTGGAAAGTGTAGTTCCTTGATGGGCTTGCTACAGTATCAAAAGATGCCCTGGTATTGCTGTATCTTGCTATCTTACTTGTGTGTATGTATCTCTGTATAACCACACTGTAAACTGCATTGGTAAACTGTCCTCAGTTGAAGAAACAAGCGAGGAAGTGTACCACCTCCATATTTCAACCCAGCTACTTTAAGCCGGACATTTTCAGTGCACAAGTTAACTAAGCAGTTGTAATGGTACCACTGTTAAGGTGAAAGCTGGTAACTGAGGCTTGTTTGTGTTTTTTTGGGGGTTGAGTGTTTTGGTTTGTTGGTGGGTTGTTTTTTTTTTGGTTGCTGGTTTTTTTTCTTTTTTTTTTTTTTTTTGGGGGGGGGGTATTTGGGGCCTTTTTTATTGCTTTTTTGTGGCTTTTTATTTATTTTCCCCCCAGGGCAAATCGCAGTCATAAATATTTCTATTTTCTGGGTTTTTTTTGGTTTGGTTTTCAAGACCCATATCGTGTGTGGTTTTCTTTTGTTTTAAGGTACACTTTGGGTAGCAATAAGTGATGGAGGTAGCGCAGAAAAATGTCTGAACAAAGCTTGGTGAAAGCCTTTAAGGAGGTTTCCTTTGCTTAATGGATAACATCTACCTACCTAGAGCATGCATTGCTGTTGGTAGTGGCTTTTGCCTTTCTTCTTGAAGGATGAGGATGCAGGCAGAGGCTTGCACAGCTCCATTCCTCTCCTTTCCTTTTGGAGCCGTCGTTGTCATCCCATAGACTGGGCAGACTCAATGCAGTTAAAGGGGGTCCCACACACCCCATCCTTTACCTTCACCAGGTAAGTGCAGGCAGGGGCTGGCCCCCAAAGGCAGCTGCAGGCAGAGGCAGAGGTTCCGGCAGGAAAGGGAACTCCCCAGATGTATTTAACCCAAGGTAAAGACCTTGCATGTTAATTTTTTCCCATCTTATCACTCTCCCCATGCAGCTGACTCGAGTTCAATGCCAGGTAAATGCTCTGCTCCCTGTTGCTGTTGAACTTGACCAGCTGAAATAACACCACTAAAATGCTCCGTTTTGACAGGGAGCTTGATACCTCTGTCCTCGCATTGCCAGCCTTCAACAAGCTTCAGATTACCCAGTTTAAGCTTAAAGAAATAGCTGGTTTGGGTAGTGGTTTTGCTGGCAGCTGGAGTTTGGTGCAGGCTATAAAACCTAGTGGAGAAGCAGGACAAATGCTGGAGGGATGAGCCGCTGATGTGTTGCGCAGTGCCAGAGCTGCACACCTTGATCTGCCTGGTGATTTCACTACAGATAAAGGATTATTGCAACAAGGAGCTCAGGTTAGTAAACTGGAAAATAATCCTTGAGATATGTAGAACACTTGGATTAGTAGTTGATGAGCCCCTTACAACCCTACTCCTAGCTTTGAGTCATCATCCAGATAGCTTGGAAGTAGAGCAGTGTTAACATGGAGATGCATTGAAACAAATCCAACCTTGGGCTGAGGTTAAACTGAGATTTTTATCATGGATTTAAACAAGCCTTTGGCTTTAGTAAAGCTGAAAATGTCTTGTCAGACCCCTGGGGATAAGGGAAGGAGTTATTGTCAAGGGTGGGTTGTGCTCCTGCTGTTCCTTAACAGACCGAGCTCATATGGTTTAAAATCCATCCCAATCTGTCTCTTGTCTGTAAGCCCTGCTCTTAGCTAGGCTTAGATGTGGTGAGGCCAAGGCCCCTGGCTCTTGGTTCAACCAGATATAAGGAGCTGGATGGAAATGGGGTTCTCTGAATATGGGCCTCTTGCTCCTTCTGCATCTTTAACACAGCAACAAATCTGAAGGAAAACCAGCTTTTCAAATAGTAATTTGGACTGCAGGTTGGTGACTGTTTCCTTTGGTGGCAGCACCAATTTAAGCAGCTCCCATCCATCACTGGTTGTGCACTCCCGGCCCTGCACTGACCCCTCGGTGGTGCTGGTACCCGCTCAGTGGGGTCAGGGATGCAGCATTTGTCTGCAGTTCAAAGGTTTTTAAACTAAACCAAGTTGAGTTTTCTTTCTTTGATGCTGTCAGTTTGTATCTTGGGTTTTGTTTGGTTTTTATTTCCCGATGTAGCCAAATCTGTCAACTTCCTCAATGTAATGAACTTTCTTATTGTGCTATGAAGTGGTTTTGTTGTGCTGTTAAGGTTGATTGGAGACTTGAAAAACTAAATGGGTGAACCTTTACCCGTCTTCAGTACGAACTCCTCCAGAAGTGGCTGTTAAGCTGCTCTGAAGACCTAACCTGAATGTCAGCAGTTAACCTCTTCTGATCCTTGTGTGTACAGGGGTAAGACAACAGATACACTCTGAGCTGTTCCACCTGAGAGCAGCTTACAAATTGGTGTCTCGCACCAGATGGTTTTTGGAAGATCTTACTCTGCTGCAGCTCTTCCTGTCAATGTATGTGAACCACATAAGAAAAATTGAAAGAGAACTCAAGCCCATAAAGATTCTGTGGGCCATTTCAAGAGATTTATTTTACTTTCCAACACCTTTATGCATTCATCCGTATGAGAGAAAATGCAGAGAATGGTTTTTCTTCCATTGAAGATGACGGTTCTCATATTGCTGGAAAAATCTATTTGTATCAAGTGTTCTTATTTATGAGTCATAGTGGTCATGGAATGGTCTGACAGCAGTTACAGTGGGCTTTATTTTACTAAAAAGCTGCAGGAAGAAAATATTGACAGTTAGGATGAGTAAAGGAATGAAGTAAATCATTGCAAATGAAGGCTGTTTGCCATGTTCTCCAGCCGTTCCCAGGGGTGACGTGCACTAAGTCATCGTGCTAGCACATAATGCTCCCATCAGAACTGGGGAGCATGTTTTCTTTATTGCTAAATATTTTTAGTTGTTATGAGCTGTCTTCTGACAATATTTATTTGAAGGCAGTTTGGTGATGTTTGGCCATTTCCAGGTTACGGGAAGGAAAGGTCTGCTATTTGGGTGTTCTTCTCTTAGAGATGAATCTAAACGTGGATTTCTTGCCATGGTAATTTGGCCACGAAATAGGTAGAACTCAGAACACCCCCTTGGGAAAGGGAATTGGGCTGTTGAAACATTGCTGGCACTCGGTGGAGGAATGAAGTAGGAGGGAGAACTAACCTTGTAGTTAAGAGATCTCTTGCTCTGGTTTTATTCCTTGCTCTCAACCTTAATCTTGGCCTCTTTTTTGGCCAAACATAGCAATAAGAATGTGTATGGCATCAGAATCCAGCGTGCCTGTGACACACCGTGCAGGTCCCACCGTGTTCTCATCCAGTGAGTGCTCAGAGGTTGGATGAACTTGGTTTTTGGTACTCAGTGTTGTCACCAGTGTAGCAGACAGTGAATCATCCTTCACCTTGGGTCTGCAGAGAGCTCTTATTGTCTTGGCTGTGCCATAGCCCCAGAATAGAGTTGGGCCTTTTGGTTTGGGAAAGACCAATTGGCCATCAAGGCTGTTGCAAGGGAATCCCAAACCACATGTTTGGGGGGGGAGGGAGTCTCCATCCTGTGTGGTGGGAAGAGATTGAGATACTCTTTGTTCCTATCTGACAACTCTGTTTGATCTGCAGAGGAGGCTCGAGGTAATTGTAAATCTAGTCTTTTAATGGGTTTATAATTAGACATTCTATGATCTAACTCTCTGTGTGTCTCAGTTCTCAGGCCAGAAGATGAAAGTGGTAGTTATGGTGGGCTGGAAATGCACCAGCCAAGTGGCTGGTCTTCAGTTTGATTTTCTTTTATATTAAAAAGAAAACTGCTTCAGGAGAGAATAAACTTTGCTCTATTCTGGTGAAGGGGAATTTCCAGAGTTTCTTCTCACCACGTTCATGCAGCCAGAATGCTTTGTTTCCCCCAAACCTGTGTTGATATGCATGTAATAAAATTGATGTGTATTGCTAAGAGTGTGGTCGGACAGAGCCTAGGGTGCCATGGTTTAGTGTGAGGTGTCCCTACCCATGGCAGGAGGTTGGAACTGGATGATCTAAAGGTCCTTTCCAACCCAAACCATTCTATGATTCTATAGGTGATGATGGTATAGCTGGGGTTTAGCTTGTGTATTGTGGAGCCTGATGGATCTTTCACCTTTGAATGATGTTTTGCTTTTATTTGTGTCAGCAAAATGCCCGAGAAAACAAGCTCTGATAGTTGTGTTTTTAGGAGCAGATTAGTCGGATTGTAAGAGCTGGAGGAGCTCTTAGTAGCAGTGCAGTACCTGTGAGTATTCCTGAACTTGTAGGCTCTTGCGTGGCACGAAAGCAATAACTGAAGTTTATGTGCATTTAGATTGAACCAGCATTCCTTTGTCACCACCTTTGTGATAAAAGGGCCTGTTTTAATTCAGCCTTCCTTCATGCTTCAGATTAAAACTGCTTCAAGTATGGGCTCAAATTAGTAGAAATGATGAGGGAGAGATTGACTCACCATTATATTTTGGGTTTGGCTGTTTTGCAATGCTGTGAGTCACCGAATGCCTCTCAAATGGCTCCATGTCCCCCAAATTTGTTGTCTGAATTTATATTAAATATTGCAGTGCTTGTGTCATTCAGCTGAAGCATTCTGAGGCTGCTGGTGGACAGCAGTGCAGGAAAGGAAGTAAAAAGCCATTGGGGAGGGGGGGGTCTGCACTCACATTCCTGGGCATTAACCTCACCTGGGGATGCTTTGAGGAGTTTGAGCTCTAAATGTGGGGAGTGGGGATTTCCTCTTGATGTTGCATGGCCATGAAATGGCAGCCTCAGGCAATAAGGCCATTTTAGTGGTGTGCTGGCTATTAGTAGCTTGTAAGATTGTAAAAGTTAAGAGAATAAAGTGCAGTTTGGAAGCTTTAATAGGAAGGTGCCTTAAACACTCCTTTCCTAAGTGTGCTGTTAGCTGTGTTTATATGATGAAGCAGTTAATGTGCTGTTAGTGAGTTTATCCTGCTCTTCCAGTGCTCTGGATGCGATTGTTGACCTGGTGGTAGCAATTGGAAAGCAATGCTGGAGCATTAAGCATATCTTTACTGAACAGTCTTTCCTTTCTAGCACAGAAGTAGCTACCTGAAGAGTTTCTTTTATCCTGCCCTTGTTCCTTTTATCACTTACCTGTATCATCTTGTATTGAAGCTCAGTGTGCTCTTTTGTTGTGCTGTTAAAGAAAACAGTGTGTATGTATTCTTATGAGTATTCAAGGTCATGAAGAGCATCTCCTAGAAATGGGCATGTGGCTCCACATCAGGAATTTCACTTCTTGTTGAGAAGCTTGGAATGGAAATAAAATGCTGGGCTGCAAAGTTATTTTGTGGGCTGAATAAAATGAAAGTGACCCAGAGCTAAGCGCTTAATGGACTGTGCTGTGATCAGGTTGGATGAATCCCTGTGACAGGAGATAGAAGTCATAAATTCATCAATTTTGCCCTCTGTTTTACTTGCTCTTTGTGTGGAGAGTCCCCTATTCAGACCCTTACCAAAGAAAACCCATCCTTGGGCGTTCAGGTGATGAAGCACCAATAGCTTCACAAGTTACAGCAGCTTTTCTTCGTCATATTTGATATAAAATGAGTTGTATCTGAAAGCTGAGGAGATGTTCCTGATACAGGAAGCATTTGCTTGGTCATATTTGAACAGGCTGGAGTTTGTGCTAAAAGCTTAAGGAGTATGATTTCCTGAGGAGCACTGCATTGTATAAAGGCCAAACCTAAGGCATAACTGGGATTCAGACTGATGAGAAGGAAATGGGAGATGCAGGACCCTATTCTGTAGGATCAGACACCAAGATATTACTGCAGTATTCTCATGCTGTTCTGTGCCCTTTCATATATGGGCACAATAACAGTTATCAGCCCTTTGCTGATATTGGAACTGTGTATTTTGCATGGATACCATGTAGTTTTGTGTGCAGAATTTTGGGAGGTTATGCTGTGTGTAATAGTTGTTATCAATGTAATAACTTTTATTGTTATATACCCAAGTGTTGTGATTTTGTTGTAGTAAAATGGTGTATCTATGTATTTCATCATAGGATGGTTGTAAGGTACTTAAAGCTCATCCAGTTCCAACCCCCTACCACGGGTAGGGACACCTTCCACTAGGGCAGCTTGCTCCAAGCGCCTTCCAACCTGGCCTTGAGCACTGCCATATTTTGTATTTGCTCTAGTTAGAAACTGGAAATTGAATGAGAACAGCTCAATTTGTGCTGTGTTCATTTCAGAACAGAAAACATCAAATCTGGCTTGGTATAAATTATAATCTCTAGTATTGACTGCCCTTATGGCTTGAGTTTTCCTGGGCTGCAGGGTACATTTTGACGTCTATAAACTGAGGTGGCTTTTACAAGGCTTTCGGGTGAGCCTGTGTTTTCATTGTCTGTGTGCCTTGTTTGCAAAGAGCAGAAAAGGCAAAGGATAAAGCCTGAGCTCCTTCCGAGACAATACGTGATCCTTCTGGTGAAAACAGAGCTCTAAAAAGGCCCTTGTGCAGACAGGGAAGAACTCCTCTAATCTTGAGCCCTGGGTACTTGTAAACATCCATTGCTAATGAGCCTTCCTCTTCTCTGGAAGGGATCAAACACATTTAATGCTTTTCATGAAGATGCCTAATAAGGCACAGTTGAATGAAGCAAAGCTGTCAGTGGAGCCTTGTGTTAAGTTTCTTAGTATAAATGAGTCTAAACCCCAAGTGTTATCTGAGCTCTCCTCCTTGGCTCTTTGGGTTTGGTAAAGACTCATGCTCAGTATTAGCCTGGTATTTACTCTCACTTAGGAGACCTGTTCTTGCTGTGTGAACCCACTGAATCGTAGACGCAGAACAGTGCACAGAGTGTATTAGGACCCAAACGTAATTCCTGTTGTTGTTCTGGGGGCTGTTGTGACAGAGGATGTTTTGTTGAATGGCAGGTAAGAGATTTATTGTGGAGGCAGCACAGCATGTGGGTACCTTCAAAGGAGACTCAATGTATGTTGGTCTTTCCTCCGCTTAATTATTCAAGTGGGTAATTTGGTTTGAGGGCAAAATGTGTGCGTAAACGACGTTATTCCAAATAGCAGCAGCAAAGAATTCCTGCATGTTAAGGGATGCCAATTAAGCAAGAATAATTGTGATTATTTTCTTTTAAAGTAGTGCCATGCAGTCATCTGCAAAAGAGCGTCAAGATGAAGGAGCCAGGAAGATACAATACTGAAACCCGAGCATATTGACAAAAAAAGGGTTGTGTTGCTGGCAAAAATCACAAAGAAGTGTTGAGCTAAGTGTTGCCAAAATACTTTCTTGTAGAAGGTGTGTCTTGTTGGAAAGATAAAGCTTTCCTTCAATAAACTATGGTTGCTTATTGAAAGTAATGTGAACTCTGTCAAAATATTACAGTTTCATAGAAGCTGGAATGGTTTGGGTTGGAAGGGACCTTATAAAGCTCCTCCAACTCCAACCCCTGCCATGGGCAGGGACACCTTCCACTGGAGCAGCTTGCTCCAAGCCCCTGTGTCCAACCTGGCCTTG
>JAOSLQ010162793.1:0-59350 GCA_025629905.1 Lorius lory | reverse complement strand
GTTGGTGGCGAGTGCGTACTCCTTGGTCCACTTGACTCGTTCCTCAGGAAGGTTGTCGGCGATCACAACGCCAGGATGCTGCTTGCGTCGAACCATATCTCTGATGTCAAGCGAGAACTTGGCCTGATTGTTGAGCATTGTGGAGAGTCGGTCACCAAGGAAGTCTTTGGGGTCAGTCATAAGATGCCTTCAATTGCCTGAGAGATGGCTTTGATGCTCTGGTGGTAGCTGTCGTGGGCCAAGAGACTGCGATCTCGCTGAGCAAAGCGGCCGATCAAGGCTACTCGAGCCTCGCTGCTCCTCATGGGGATGGCTCGCTCGTTGGGCTTGGGAGCCAGCACACTGTTGCCCTCGTTGATGATGCCTTCATTGCGAAGAGATATGAAGTCGGCCTCAGGGATCTCAAGCATGTCCTGTCCTGCCAAGCACGTCATCCTCAGCCAAGTACTCGAGTGGCAGTTGTACACACTGAAGGTGCCGTACTCAGACCATATCTCATACGCAGCCTCACGCAAGCCTGGGTACCGATCATACAGCCGTCCCGAGTCAAAGTAGCTGAGGTTGTTGAGCTTGACGACGCCGATCCTGTCATATTGAGGGTCAATGCCGTATCGCACAAGGTTGAAGTCAGTAGTGCACAACACCAAGTCGTGAGAAGTCCTCACTTCATCAAGTGCCTTGGCCCCTTTGATGAAGCCGGTGACGAAGCGAGCAGAGCGAGTGAGATACCTCATGATCTCAGCAATTCCAAGCGTATCTGGCGAGTAGATGGGGCGTGAGCGAGGAGCAATGAGACGATGAGCGCTGGTCTCACGATCCACCCCCATGTTCTGAGCATAGAGGTCGGGATTGTCACCGTGCCTCAGTTCAACAATGGTCTGAGGACGAAGGTTCTTGCTCGAGAAGCCAGGAATCTCATACAAGTAGAAGGCTCCTGGGGGCGGTGTCACGATCGTCGGCGAGACGCCGTAGATGGTGATATCGCTGATGCCGCTGTCCTTAGCCGCACCTGCAGCGAAAGCAGCCGCGATGCCGTTCCCGATGATGCCAATGCTCTCAATCTTGTGCTTAGTCATACAAGCCTCGGTTGGCCTTCTTGGTCTTCTTCTTGCTGTCGTGACGGGAGATCTTGGTCACGTCGTAGCTGTACTTGTCTACAAGGTGCCAGACAAGCATCATGAACGCATCCCTGCAGTGCCTCAAGCTGCGGTCTCCGACCATCGCCTCAGGGAAGTAGATGCTCTGACGTCCAGCCCAAGGCTTCCATCGGTCAGGGCCGAAGGTGCGCAGACTGTGGTCATTCATGATGAGATTGTTGTCAGAAGCTCGGCCCATGAGCTCACCATAGAGCTGAACCAATGGGATCGAGTTGCCTTGAGTAGGCGGCTTCTCAACAACCATGCAATGCACTCCGGATGTGATAACCTTGAGTAGTTCCTCATCAATGCTGTAGTTCAAGCTCAAACCACAGGAGACAAGAGAAACCTCTCCGTTCATCAGCTCCACCACAACCCATCCTGTGGTCTCGCCGGGATCTACGGAGAGGAACTTGATAGCCTCATTACTCACGATTGTCATCTCCTTTGGTCTTAGGTCGTGCTGAGAGTCGGTTCTTGCGCTAGGGAAGGGATGGGTCTTACCCCATCCCCTCAGTTAGTTCTGATCAGGAGAAGACGATTGCCTTGTTGGCCCACATGGAAGCCTCTTCAAGCTTGCGGGTTGCGAGCGTTCGCTCAGCGCTCGGAGGAACTTCCTCAAGAATCTTGTCGTAGGCGGCTTTGAGGACGGCGCGGACAGCTTCAATCTGAGCAACTTGCTCATCATTGGGGCGCTGGTAATCGAAGGGGTGCTTGGTCTCAGGCATGGTGTCAACTCCTCAGAAAGGCAGGTCTTTCTCGTCTTCCCGAGGGAAGTCGTCGAGGCCCTGATCGATGTCGAGGCCGCCAGTTCGCTGAGCTTTGGGGGCAGTCAGCTTGGCAGGAGCGGCCTTCTGAGCAGCGGGAGCGGTCTTGCTCACTTCCTTCTGGCTCGCATCAGCGGGCAGCACGTTGTCGACCTGAGCACGCGGTTCGCCCTGGTAGTCCTCATGTTTGACGGACAGACGGCAGTGCTTGCCAACCAAGGCAGCGCGGCTGATCTTTCCCTTGCCGGAGCTGGTATCAACGCCGAGAGCGGCCAGAACTGCCGTGTAGCGCCAGGCAACTGTAGGTTTGAGGCTCTGGTACATGGTCAGCTGACGGCCGACCTCACCGGGGGTCAGAATCTTGAACTTGATGACCAGGTTCTTGCCGTCTTTGGCCTTGTTGTCCTTCAGTTCCACATCGATGACTTCAGCGTTGTGAAGTCCCTCAGAAACCTGACCAGAAGTGACATCGAAATCGAGATTGAGGCTGAATTCTTCGGACATATTAGACTCCTTGTGCTCTGTTGATTTCGTCGGTGCTTACGATGATGACGCGGCTTCCAGTTGATGGTCCAACCCAGACTTCTCCCTCACGAACCCACTTGAGTGTAGTGAGCTTGCTTTCCATCTCTGCTTTGCTGTCGGTCTTCATGGTGTTGTTGTGAAGCCGTAGGGTTTCCTCATTGACCAGCACGAACTTAGCCATCAAGGCCTCCAGCAGTCAAGTGCTGAGCGAAGATTGTGCGCTGCAGCTTGTAGTGCAGACGTGCGGTCAGGAGAGCGTCATCGTCGGCTCTGTGCTGCTGACGTTCTCCATCAGGAATCAGACCGTAGTACTGGCAGAGGTGCTCCAGAGTCCCGCTCTCAGGCTGGATAAGGTGCGCCTGACGAGCTTCTGATGCGAGCCACTTGGTGTCGAACCTCATCCGCACCTTGCCCAAGCTCTGCAGCAGTCGGTTGACCCTCAGGAAGCTGAGGTCGAAGTCAAGGTTATGGCCGAGAAGGTCGATCTCAGGGCCGCCGAGACTCTTCATGAGAAGCGTCCAGTCTTTCATGGCCTCGCCGATGTCACTGATGGTGTGTCCGTTGTCGTGAAGATCAACCAAGTCAAGCTGGTTGATTCTCATGGCGTCAGGGGTCACGTGATACAGATCGGACTTGACCTTGAACAGCATCTTGTGGTCCTCAGAGATGACCCCGTTGATGATGGGAACCAGACCGACCGTCAGAAGGCTGTGCTTGTGAGGGTTGAGGCCTCCGGTCTCGGTGTCGACGCTGATGACGATGCTCACGACGTGCGGCCTTCCATGAGAGCGAAGATTTCACTCAAGTTCGGGTCGGCAATAAGATCAGGAAGCACGCCTCCTCGGTTCTTGGCGCGGACGCGCCCATCAGCCGTGACCTGCAGTACGCGGGTCTTGCTTCGAACGTGAGTTTCCTCATCGGTATGGTCCTGTATGTAGATGTAGCCTAGCAGGTCCATAGCGCCCTCGAGGTACGGCCCAACCTTCTTGCCCTGAACAAGTGGGAACAGCTCCTGCTCATCATTCATCCGGCGCTCAGTATGAGCAACGAAGATGGTGTGCATAGGAAGGCTGCGGAACATGCTGATCAGGGAGATCGCAGTGTCGAAGGCCTTGCCCCAATCTTGAATCGCAGGTTGATTGCCCATCTGGCGCTTCGCAGGGTACTTCTCGATCACCTCAGCCATGATAAGCTTCTGCAGCTCAGAGAACGGGTCAATGATGACGGTCTGGAAGTCGTGGTTGCCTGCAGCCAAGAACTTGAAGGCCGTCCTGAGCTGATTCATGGCGTCCATAGCCGCAGTGGCACTGCTGCCCTCCACGTAGTTGATGGGGATGATGCGACCCTGAAATTCAGGCCATCCTTCCTGAGCTGCATGAGCCTTCAGCGACTGCGCCGTACGAGGTGCTCCCTTCTCCAGATCGATGATGACCGGCTTGGGTGCCGTGAGCGCGAGGAAGGTCTTGCCTACACCCGGCTCCCCGTAGAGTACAGCGTTGGTCGGTTCACGCACACCTTCCTCAGAAGGATCATACATGGTCAACCCCGCTTCCTCAGCAAGGGCTATGTTGTGATCCGTTGCTTCGGTGTCGTGAGCTTCTTGCTCATCTGCTTTAGATCTCGCCATCTTCATCTCCTCTCTTTGCTAGTCTGTCCGGGTCTCTCCCGGAGCTTCGTCATTATCGGGTGTCCTGTCAGCTGATGAAGGCGTCCGAACACCCGATTCGGATCACTCAGTCAGCTCAATAGTTGCTTCCTGAGGTGGTTCCTGACCTTTGAGGTAGTACGTCCCCATCCCCACATACTCATCAAGTGTTGCTCCAGCACGCACTCCAAGGCAGAGGCCGAGGAACTCGCAGTCCCAGTTGCACTCCTTCTGAGGGTTAAGAGGCCAAACCTGATGCTCTGCCTCAGCAGCGCGGTTCATCTCGAGAAGTACTGAGGCTGCGTTGCGCAGTCCGATCCTTTGCTCAGCTTCGCCACGGTAGAAGGTCGACCTCACAGCAATTGCGTTGTCCTTCTTGCGAGGCGTGGTGCCCACAATGTTATAGAGCACGAAGTTCAGCTTGTTCTCAGGATGAATCTGGTTCCAACATGCTTGATACAGCAGGATCTGAAGATCATGCTCAAGCCCACTGTTGTCGAGGTTCTTGCGGAACTTGTTCTCCATCATGCCAAGTTGACCATCAATCATGATGATCTCGTCGATCTTGAAGAAGATGTCGCGCACCGTGCCGTCAGCAAGTTTCAGCGGAAGCGTGCCTGATGTCTCGCACTGCTGCTGACCGTTGGGAATGATGACCTGGAAGTTGTCGTTCGCATCAGCCCAAGGCAGGTAATGATTGAGTACCTGTGTGGCCTCATGGACACCTTGCTCTGCAGTACTGGGATCCACGCCTTTCTCGATCTCTTGCTGAGCAATCACATCGAGATGGTCGAAAGCATCCTTGTGCGAGACCCGCCCATTGAACAAGTACTTGTCATAGGCTTCGTGCAGCAGCGTACCCTTGAGAAGCCCCATCCCCTTACCTTTGACCTGGACTCCCTTGACATACTTGAGCCAGAACTTGAAGCGGCAACGGTTGTAGGTGGCCATCTGCGTGTATGAGGCTCTGTTCGGCAATGCTACTCTGGACATGGTGTGCTCCTCTCGGTGTGTGGGTGTGTGTTGGGGCTGAGGTAAAGCGAGAGTGAGAGGGCTCAGAGGCCCTCTCACCCTTCCTCACAATTACTCAGCGGCTGCTTCGGGGCTAGCCTTCTTGCCCTTGCCCTTGCCCTTGGTGTCCTGCTGAGCGGGGTTGGCGTCAGCGTTCTTCTTGGCTTCTGCAGCGGCTTTCTTGTCGGCCTTGGCCTTCTCATCAGCCTTGCGGGCCTTCTCAGCGTCGCGCTGCTCCTTGGCTTTGGCCTGCCGCTCTTCCTGAGCCTTCTTCTTGGCAGCGGCCTTCTCCTCACGGGCACCGGCAGTGGCTTCCTTGCGCTTGGCCATGGTTGCCTCGAGAGCAGCACGCTTCTCAGGGTCGCTCCAGCGCTTCTTGGCAGCCAGGGCCATGCGGGCACGCGCCTCCAGCGACATGCGGGACTTCGCACCGGTCTTGGTCACGGTCGTGAGGTCCAGCTCGTTCTCGCCACGCTTGGCGTAGCGCTCAGTGTAGCTCTTGAGCTCCTCCTGCTCTTCTTCAGTGAGGGCCTTGGGAGCTGCGGGTGCCTTCTCCTTCTTCTGCTTGGGCGTCGCAGCGGGAGTCTCAGAAGCCTTGGAGCCGTCCTCAGGGCTGATCTCTTCGACGACGTCCTGAGCAACCTGCTGCTCGACGTTGGTGTCGGCGACTTCCTGAGTGACTTCGGTGGGGGTGCTGGTGGTGTTGGTATCGTCGGACATGTTGGTGCTCCTATCAGCCTTGAACGGCTGCTCGATGAGATCTGCCACCACTTCCGGATCAAACCCAAGCTGCTTCAGCGTGATTTCGGCTCGCCACTCATTGCTCCAGATCACGGGATGCTGGAACTTCTGGCCGTTCGTGGCATCCTCGAAGATCAGCTCACGGCGCGACAGCCCGCTGAGTGCTCCCTTGACCTGCTGCATATCAACCCGGAGTTTCTGAGCGATCTGCTCAACCGTGACGTCGGAGAACCCCGGCTCAGCGTAGAGCATGGTGTACAGAGCAACATACACTGCTTTGCTGAAGCGAGGGAGCGTGCTGAGCTCTGCAGCCGTCTGGCTGACCAAAGTCTCGAGCTTCTCATTCTTCTTGACGAGGCTGGTGAGCTCAATCACAACGTCCTGATCCTTTATGCCTGCGAGGCTGGTGAGCATACTGATTGCTGCTTCGTCGCCTCCGAGGGCCTGCATCTGCTTCGTGTTGATGAGCTTGTACACGTCGCGATGCTTGACTTCGGTGCCGTCCCTGAAGCGTCGGACGGCCTGCGGGCCTTCTCCGCTGATGATCTTGGAGTAGCTCGTGACGAACGCTTTAACGGCCTCAGTGCTGTGGGTGGTCTTGGTGGCTCCGGTCATGGTGCGTCTCCTCTGGTCTTGGTGGCCTGTGTCTCAGGCGCAAGCGTATTATCGCGCGTCGGGGCCAACTCGAACGGGGTTCTAACACCCTATTGCTCGCAACAGCCAAACGACGTGGAATTCCTCATGCGGCATGATGAACTCACAACGAAGAACGCCTCAGGGAAAGGTCTGAGGCGTTGACGGGGCTGAGCGAATTTTGGCTTTCTTGGGCGAGCTTTCGGAGTTTGTTGCTGTTCAATGATATCAGTCAGAGCAGCTCATTTCAGGTCACACGCTCAGTAGTTGAGGCGTTCCTCTAGATCGCCGGGCACCACCCAATCTTCAATATCATAGCTCTGATTGCGTGCATCCCAAATCAGGATCTTTACAGTCCTTCCTGAGAACAGCTCTTGCATCACAGATCCAACCATGAGGTTGGCCAGTGCACGACCTGCGATCATGAGAATATCCTGCGTCACATCGAAGAACCTGAGTTTGTCTTGCATCGCCTGCGAGATCTCAGCTGTGTTCTCCTTTCTCACGGAACCTTCAGTCAGGTACACCATTGGGACCTTGGATTCGTCGCCAGCAAAGGCCATCGCGTCCTCGACATCAAAGCCACCCTTGTTCGTGACATAGACGGTGGTGCTGCGATGAGGGGCACGTCGGCCTCGAGTGATATCAGATACTACATTGTGCTTTGTCATGGTTTCGTCTCCGTTGAGGCGCTTCTGAGCGTATTCCTCTGGGTCTCATTATGCACTGCCAGCTATGATATAGACGGGGTTCTGGGACCCGATTGGCTTGAGCACAATTGAGCTTGCGAGAGCCTGCCAATCGGCTGTTGCAACCCCGTTCGATTCCGCAGATGACCTCCATAATAAGGGAGGCCCACGGGGGCCACACTGAGAGGAGGCTTCATGAGGATGAACCGCATGCAAGCGCAAGGAGATGAGGATGGCAACACTTAAAGGCACACTCGACAAGACAGGGCAGTTGGTTGTGGAGACTCAGGGTTTCAACCCTAAGATCCTCAGCAACTACGGCTTCCGCAAAGCTGCAGGCTCAGCGATGCGCTCAACTCTACGCATTCCCGATCTTGAGGTCATGTCCTCAGCCGGGATCCAAGTCGAGCCGGATGTACGCGTTAAAGCAGCCTTGGATATCCAGGGCAAGACGCTCTCCACTCAGGAACGCCTGCAGGCAGCTGAGGATCTCGTGAAGCGTGCTCAGCACCCCAGCTGGGATCGCTTGATGGGCCACCAGCGTGTGGGCGTGGGCTACTTGTCGATCACGCCTCGTGCTTTGCTCGTATACTCGCCCCGTCTGGGCAAGACGCCGACGGTCGTCATTGCGGCTGAGGTTATGAAGCTGTCGACGGTGGTGTTCGTCACGCCCAAGACGCTGTTCCGCACGATTGAGGGTACCATCAAGGAGTGGGGCCAGAACGGTCAGGACACCAGCGTACTCATCAGCAAAGGCTCCCCTCCCAAGGAGCTGCCTATCGGCGACAACTGGATCATCACCAATCCTGAGTCGATTGCGCTGCGCAAGGCTGAGTGGATGAGCTTCTGTGCTGAGCAGGGTGTCGAGTTGCTCATCCTCGATGAGTCCATCCTGTACAAGTCCCACAAGTCCAAGCGTCAGCAGGCTGCCAAGGCTTTGGGCGACACGGTGGGCCGTGTGTGGGCGCTGACGGGCAACCCGACAGGGCGCTACTCCGATCAACTGTACGGACAGCTGAACATCCTCAGGCCTGACGTCTTCAGCTCATACTGGCGCTTTGCTGGTCAGTGGTGCCATCTCACTGAGACGCCTTGGTCGACTGAAGTCAGCGGCAACAAGGATCCTGAGGGTCTGAGGAAGTACCTCAGGGACATCATGATCTCCCGCACGCCGGACGATGTCAAGGTGCTGCCTGAGCTGAACTTCGAGATGGTGGAGGTGGAGCTCAGCAAGGAGCAGGAATCCCTCATCGAGCAGCTGGATCACAACATGACGCTGCGCGATCCTCACAACCCTGAGGAGCGCACTCAGCTGACCAACGTTCTGCAGCTGATGACGCGTACTGCTCAGATTGTCAGTGAGCCTTCCTCACTCGGGTACTCAATACCCTCAGGCAAGCGCGATGCGGCTATGGAGATCATTGAGACTGCTGCGAAGCCGGTACTTGTATGGTTCCAGTTCGTCGAGTCGTTGACGGCCTTCTCGGCCTACTGCCGCTCACAAGGACTCACAACCGCCGAGATCCATGGCGGGGTGTCTGACCAAGGTCGTGACAAGGCCATCGCGGACTTCCGATCGGGCGCTGCTCAGATCATCTGCGTGCAGCTGCAGACAGGCAAGTTCGGCTTGGACCTCACCGCAGCCAAGACAATCATATACTACGACCGCAGCTTTGACTTGGACAGCTGGATCCAGAGCACCAACCGAGGTCGCCTCATTGGGATGGCCCAAGACAAGGTAGCGGCTGGGTACGTGCTGCATGGGGGACACACTGATTACCTCATCGACAAGATCCTTCTGCGCAAGGTGAGCTCGCTCTCTGAGATGTCTCTGAGTGACCTCATGGAAGTCACGCGTTCGACCTCCACGCGCAAGAAGGTGCGTAAAGTCCCCTCACGGAAACCAATAGAAGCTCAGTAGCCCTGGGTTCCCTCATGCGAGGGTACCCTCACTTCAAGCCCATCCTTCACAGAATACCTCAGGAGAGACCACATGCCCCTACGATGCTCCAGTTGCAACAAGTTCGCCACCCCTATGCCTGTTGATGAGCCTGACTTCGATGTGGACCTCAGCCTCGTCCTCAACGAAGACCGCACTTCTGCGTTCCTGACGTTGACCGGCTCAGTTACGCTCGATGTTGAGAGTTCTTGCTGTGGCGACACCATCGGCTCAGTGAGCGTCGACATCGATGAGGTCTCTGAGGATGTGGGGTTGCCGGATATCCTCACGAAGAGCGGCTTTCTCAACGACTACACGCAAGGCATGGACCTCGACGTTGACTATGAGATCTCCGACAACTCTCATGAGGAATCAGAAGTCAAGGAAGGCCGCAAGACCGTGACCTACAACAGAGCTACTGGCAATGTGCAGGTCTACATCAATGATGGCGACGGCAAAGGTGGCTCAGTCGTCGTGTGGGAAGGTCAGATTGAGGTTTCTGCTCCTCGAGGCGACTTTGAACAGGTCTGATGTGCCCTTCCCCTTGGCTGCGGAAGCAGCTTCAACTACTGCGCAAGCCTCAGCTCAGATGATCCGTCAACAACGTCAGAACCTGGCCTCGGCCATAACGAAGGCTGCTCAGAAGGCTGAGAGAAGCTGCGTCGTGAGTGTGCACCGCTTCAGTGTCAATGAGACCACCGACTTCCTCAAGCTGCAGGGATACAAGGTCTCAGAGATCGAAGCCGAGTCCGACGGTGTGGTTATCACCCTCAGTATCTCCTGGGCACATCATAAGGTGCCGAAACAATGACACTAACTGAGCTTATTGATCATCTGCAGGGGTTGTCGCACTCGATGATGCATGACCCCATCGTTGTCTTCGCCTCGGACATGGACTTCGAGGTTGAGGAGAAGGATGTCTTTCTGAGCAAGAGCAAGCGCTACACCCGTGGCGACGAAGAAGTGCTGGTCATCGTCGACAAATACTGAGCACATCTCATGAGAGGAGCATATAATGTCAGAGAATAAGATCGCACGCAGATACGCCAGCCAAGCTGTACTAGATTCTGAGGAACGTATCAGACTTCACACAGAGGTCATCACCCTGCAGAACAAGATTGCGAAGCTCTGGGAGGATGTGGTTCCTGCTGAGCAGACTGAGCAAGAGCGCTACGCCTTCCTCAAGCAGGTTGATGACCTCACAGAACAGGTGGCCCGCCTCGTCGACGATATACAAGTGCTGAGCTTCGGGGCAATTCAATGAGAAGCTACCAGATTGCTCATCCTCCTAGGGATCCACACATCATCGATCGCAACACCATCGTCGGCCAGATTACTCAGCTGGAACGTCATCTGCAGGATATGTGGGACAACGTGCCTGAGGGCTACACCGACCCCAAGACCCCTGAGGTGCGTCTGGCGTTCCTCAGGGAGTACGACATCACCATCTTGAAGATCAGCAAGCTGAAGAAGGTCAGGGATGCCAAGTGAGCAACGTGGTCATTCGCCGCATTGTGGTCAGGGACGTCATCTTCTCACAGCGTGAGATATGGGTGACCTTCAATTGTGGCCACGTCCAGGCTCTCTTCGATCAGAAAGCGCTGAGATACATGAGAACCCCCAGCAATGTCAAGGTCTGTGAGGTCTGCAGCTTGTGGGCCAACCGGGAACCTCATCTCTCTGACTACCGCATAGGCAAGATCACAATACTCAGCAACGCTCCGAGAGTGCTACGCAGAAGCCCTCATCTCAGCTGAGTTAACCTGAAGACTTCCTCACATTCCGGAGGAGAATGATTGAATGCCAGACGTGACCAAGATTTCTGATCTGCTCTCCTCAGCCCAAGTAGCCGAGCTGCTTGGCATCACCCAGACGCAAGTGGTGAGAGCCATCTGCTCTGACAAGCTCAAGGGGCACCAAGTCGGACGCTCGTATGTGATCCCCCGTGACGCTGTTGATGAGTTCCGCCTGTCTTACCTGCCGGGTGGTCGAGGTCGCAACATTCGACGTTCTCCTCTGCTTGACGCAGAGGGGATCCCTCAGGACTGCGACGACAACATCATCGAGGCCGGATTGTATGAGCAGTGAAGACCAGGATATCAAGAAGCTGATCGACAACTTCATGTGGGCCTTCCCACCCAACCCAATGCGCCACGGCAGCATGACGGGCATCAGCTTCACCACAGGAACCAAAGACAGCATCACGGTGCGCAATGGCGTCTCACGCAAGATGATCCGCACTCACCTTGACCATACGGATCATGTCGGACGCCTTGGATACCTGCCAGGCGACAACTCCACCACAAGCTTGGGATGCCTCGATATCGACAAGCGCAAGTATGGTCAGTCGTACGACCAAGTGGTGGCAGAGCTGAGGTCTTACCTAGGTCGCAACAACATTGGGTATGCGATTGAGGTCAGCACCAATGGCGGCGCTCACTTGTGGATATGGAGTGAGCCTGTTGACTATGGGGACATGCGCGACGCTCTCAGGTACATCCTGCAGGAAGCTGGTCACCCTGATGTTGAGTACTATCCCATGGGCAACAAGGATGCGAACGGCAAGTGGCTGTATATGCCCTACTCAGGCGCTGCCAAGGACTACCGACAGCTCGGCCTGACGTATCTGCTAGATCCTCAGGGAACGCCAATGCCGCTGAGCAGTTTGCGCACGGCGATCACGGCTCAGGGCATACTCAGCTATGACCTCGTGAAGCTGATGGCAAGTCGCTTTCGCGAGGCTCGCGAGAAGAAGGCGTCGACACCAACCCGCAAGCGTCTTGAGGATCTTCACCCGGTCAACATAGACAAGCTGATCAACATGGCCAAAGAGCCGCCTCGCAAGTTCGAGCGGCACAAGGCTATGATGGTCTTCCTCAACCTCGGCAGACGATGCAACAAGCTTCCTGAGATGATTGAGGCGCTTAAGAAGCAAGACACCTACGAATCATGGATCTCTGATGGTTCTCGCACGCTGCAGGGCTGGTCTGATGAGATTGACCGTTGGGCTGAGCCAATGTTCGAAGCTGATGAGTTCGGGTCAGAGTATGGCATTCCTGAGCTCAAGGGCCTCGGCTGGAAGGTCGGCAATCTTGTAAAGGTTGGCCCTGACGGTGAAACTATCAAGGTCGACTCGTCGCTGTCGGCTGGGGAGATCGCTGAGGCTTATGCTCAGAAGCTTGAGGAAGAAGGCCTGCGCTTCTTGCTGCTTCCCAACCAAGCACGATGGTACACCTACAACGAGGGTGTCTATGTGGCCCGCAATGAGGAATACTTCCTCCGTGATATCGAGATCTGGACCCGCAGTATGGGATACTACATCTCTGAGGCCAAGCTCAACGAAGTCTTCACCAAGCTCGGCCGTATGCACGGCTTGCCTGATGAGGGCTTCGAAGAGAACCCTGACTTTGTGAACTTCAGCAACGGTCTCTACAACTGGCGCACCGGTGAGTTTATTGAGCACAATCCTGACATTATCCAGCTCACCATCAACGGCAGTGTGTATGACGATCAGTTCCGAGGCCAAACTCAGGGTAAGTGGACTGAGTTGCTTGACAATATCTTCCAGGATGAGACAGAGACCGACCGCAAGCGATACATTGACGCTCTGCAGATGTTCTTGGGCTACTGCATGACCGGCGAGACGCGAGTACAGATGATGCTCAACATGCACGGCAAGCCTGGTGCGGGCAAAGGGACAATCTGGCGCATCTTCTCAGGAGCTCTGAGTGCCGGTGAGCTGTCCCAAGCGAGCATGGTGCTTGACGGCTTTACCTTCGAGGAGCTTGGGAACCCACACTCGCTAGAGCTTCTCATGCACAAGCGCGTCGTATCAGTGGGAGAGATCGTCGCGTATGGTGGCCGAGCCAGGTCAGCTGTGGTGACGCTGAAGAGCATCGTTGGTGAGGACGCGGTGACCATCAACCCCAAGAACCGTAAGCCGTACGCTCAGAGGCTGACCTGCAAGTTCGTCATCATGAGCAACAACTACATCAGCCTTGGGGAAGACAGCGCCAACGACTCGGTTCTCAGACGATTGCTGCTGATCCCATTCAACCGCACCGTTCCTGAGGAAGAGCGTGACCAACGCATCGACGAGAAGATCCTCAATGACCCAATAGAGCGCAGCAAGCTGGTGATGTGGCTCATCGAAGG
This sequence comes from Lorius lory, assembly GCA_025629905.1. NCBI lineage: Eukaryota > Metazoa > Chordata > Aves > Psittaciformes > Psittaculidae > Lorius > Lorius lory. The sequence continues at coordinate 46,109 of JAOSLQ010162793.1, read as the reverse complement.
CCTGGAGAAGCTCAGGAACAACGACTGGCACATGTACGACACGCTTCGCTCAACGCTGTCTGAGCTGCGTGAAGAAGCCAACCCGATGATCGAGTTCCTCAGAGAACATGGTAGCTATGACCCTGATTCGATCACAACTGTGGCTGAAGTCATAGCCAAGTACAACATCTGGGCTGAGGCAGGCAGGCTTCACCATGTCAACCGCAGAAGCGTCAAGGCAAAGATGGAGCACGCACTCAGGGCCATGCCTTGGGGCAAGCCGGTAGCCTACAACAAGTCTAGGAAGGGTGTTGAGTACGTAGGCCTGCGTCTGGATACCTCAGGCCTGATGAGCACTTACACACTGGAGGATTGACATGAGACGAGTAGTGATGATACAGACCATTGATGGTGAGTTGCACCCGTCCCTAGCTGAGGCCAAGCGCCACGCAGAGGCCAAGTACGCCGACGGACTGATGTGGGTGACCCACGAGCTCATAAAGCACGGCAAGTTCTCAGAGATGCCTGACTGGATCGATGCCAACCTGGACAAGCTCGTGAGGCTCAGTGAGCTGAAGGCAGACCTCGTGCTGCAGGGTCAGGAGGAGAGCTGTGAGCGCTGATTCGAGGGGCAGCATGACCCGTGAAGAGCGTGAGAAGATGCTGGCTAAGCTGAGGAAGCTTCTCACGCTGTCCCGCGAGGGTGTTGATGGGGAGAAGGTCAAGGCTCAGGCCGTGATGACCAACCTCATGCACAAGTACGAGATCAAGATGGAGGACTTCTCTGATGATAACCTCCCCAAGTTCTGGCACTATATCCCCTGCAGAGGTCGTGAGGAAGCAAGAGTTCTCAGGCAGATCTGCGCCAAGGTACAGAACCAAGTCAGGCTTCATGAGCGTCAGACCGAGCGCCTTGCAGGCCCAAGTTTCCTTGTGAACAAGCTTGAAGCTGCTGAGATTGACCTGCATTGGGCTGCGTTCCGACATGCTTGGAAGAAGGAGAAGGAGCGCATGTTCCTTGCTTTCATCTTCAAGCATGGGCTGCACGCTGAGGCAACCTCTGACGAGAACTCTGACAATAGCTCACGCCTTTCGGCAGAGGATGAGCAGGCTATTGCTGCAATGATGAGAGCCATGGACGATGTAGCAATCCGCAAGCGGCTCATGGGCTGACCCTTGAATCAACAGTGAATCTCACTTAACCAATCATAAGCAAGCCCCGATGCCAAGAAGTGTCGGGGTTTCTTGATATCTGCAGCTCATGCCCAATGAGGGCTATAACCCCCAGTGAACACCCCCATCGAGATAGTCAAGAGGTGAGCTTGAACATGCTCAGAAAGGGGTTGAAGTGGGCCATGACCCCCACTGAACACCCCCATCACAATGGATGAATATCACAGGTGCGGTAGTTCTTATCAAGTGTATGAGTCATATATGTAAGTACTCAGGAATTGGCGCCCTCATGAGAGCACACAGTTGCGCTATAACGGAGTCATTCTTCTCGTTTTCTTTCCGTCGTGAGTGAACGTGGAAAGAGAAAAGGGAAGGGCCTTCGCGATACGTGCGCGCGCGAGAGGATCAGGATTTACCTCATCGAGCATGAGGAATTTCAGAAAGTGATGAAACTCAGGGTTTTCCTCATGTTCTCAGGAAGGGCTCTCAAGTGTCTCACAAAGGTGGGTTCCCTACCCAGTCACCATGAAATTTCACCGTTCCCACTCCACTTTTGGCGCGACCTCAGGTTAAACCTCATGTCAGATGTAGAGCCAATCGTGTTTATGAGAAATTCTGCTGTTGTTGTACTCTTGGCTGAGGATGCGCCAAACTTCTGAGGGTTCCAAGAATTGGCGCGAATTGGCGCGAGGGCTGTATCAACACCTCTGAGGAATACTATTCCGCACGAGATCTGCGCATTATCAGGTGGAGTGACCTCATACGAGGCATAATAGAGGTATGGCCCGAAAGAAGTTCTCCGATCTGACCCCGCTTGTCCGTGCACACCTCGATCTTCTCAGAGATGAGCTCTACAAGGAGGCGCTGCTTCTGGCTAGGGAGCAAGGCGTCGTCAAGATTGAGGAGGAGGAGAAGATTGCTGAGTACGTCACTAAGCTTGTGCGCAACATGGCCTTGCGTGTGGAGCGCGTACATCGTAGCGAAGGCTCGCTCGAGCGAATACTAGGCACCCTGAGCAATACTGAGCTGGCCAAGTACTATGAGAAACAACCTCGCAAGGAGCTGTCGGCCACTCAACAAGCTCATCTCGACAAGCTTAACGCTGAGAGGACAAAGGCCAAGACGCTCAGGAAAGCTCAGCTGACTGTGAGTAAACGGAACGCTGCTCAGGAGAAGCGCAAAGGTAGGTTCTCACGTGACAAACCTCAGGAAGAGGACTTCGCGACGCTGTACACCAAGGAGGAGCTCAAGTCTATGTCTCAAGACATGACGCTGAGTGGCAACATACGACACAAGGCCCAATCGGCTTGGACTCGGCTCTACAAGGCTGAGATGGCTGAGCAAGACGCTCTGGCGGCAGGCTGATGCTCATCAACCTCGCTCAACAAGCTCATAAACCTGGCGAAGTGACGAGATGATGCAGGCCCAACATTTCGTCGGAGAGCGGTATCCGTCGGGCGTGGCCCTGAGCCTTAGGTTAGCCCTCAGCACTGCAGCCATTCAAAGTGAGTCCTTCGCCGTAATACCGACGGTCGGGAAGCACGCGCAGGCTCCTGCCGACGCTGCAGAGGGTCATGATGAGGCCCAAGTCTCAGAGCTGCAGCAAGATCTCAGGCGATTGGTGAGTACTCCCTCAGGCCACAGGGTCGTACAGATGTGGAGCAGCTCTCAAGACATGCAGACGGTCAGTGAGTTCCTAGCGGCCCTGCAGTGGTGGGATGAGCAGATGAGCAAGCAGGAAGAGGCTCGGCGCTTCCGACGTTCGTTGAGCTACGGCAATCTGGCGGACCAGGCAGACATTATAGTATTGAGCATGGAGGCTGATGAAGATGGAAGTTGATAAGATGAGAGTTCGAGTGCTGTATCCGGGCGAAGAAGATTGTGATTGCGGAGCCTGTAGTATGTGCAATCACGGCACAATCTCACACGATGTGCGGCTCGACAACAACCTGGTGCTGATCGAATGGCGGGACTCGGCAACCCCAAGTGAAGCCTACTGGCACCTCATCGAGGACGCACAAACCTCACGGATCGTCCACGTCGTATCGGTTGGGATTGTGGTGTCTCATGACTTCGAGCAGATCCTCATCGCTCAGTCGGTCAACCAGCTGCAGTACGGTGGGTTGCTGGCCATTCCCAACTCCGCTGTCGCTCGGTTGACTCGGCTCAGGGACAGCTACCGAAGCTCATAAACTTGGGTTGACCGCATAATGGGGTGACTATGAGCAAGCACGACTACTTCAATGCCTACAAGCTCCAGTTTATTCATGACGAAGCCCGTCCCGATCTCAAGAGTTTCGCAGAGAGCATGGCCATCAGCGACATCGCTGCCTTCATGCGCTTCGCCAAGCGCGAGGATTGGGAATTTCACCGGGATAGGTACTGGGCCGAAGTGTCTGAGAAAGTCAGGGACGGCATGATCGGCCTGCAGGTCAATGATAACATGCTCAAGCTCAGGCAGATCCAGGCTCTCAAGGCCAAGTCATGGGACGGAGCCTTCGCCACTGAGTTCAAGTCAGCCCGTGATGCGATCTCGTCGTACGCTGAGCTTGAGAAGCTGGAGCGACTGATGCTCGGAGAAAGTACTGAGAACATCAGCATCACTCAGCTCGAGGACTACATGCTCAAAGTAGTGCGGGTTCTCAAAGAGGAGATTGCTGACCAGATGGTTCTTGAGCGTGTCAGAGCACGTTTAGGAGGCATCACGCTCGGCGGGTCTACCGGCTCAGGACCAGACCGAATGAGCAATTGACCAGGCCCAACTATAATGAGAGCAGGTCTATAATGTCCTTACGATCGCACCATCTGTGATCTAGGGACAGTTTCAATGCACAAGGAGGCCCCAATTGACCGGCGCATCAGCAACAACCACGATTCTCATGATGGCCAACACGGTCTATACGTTGGGCATGCAGTTCTGGCAGGACACCCCTGTTGAGCTGGTGACCGACACAGGCATAGACTTCTTGGGCACTCAGATCACTGATGTCGCAACGGCCGACCTCAGGATTGAGTTCTTCCAGCTCAGTGGCCCCAGCGCTCTCATCATCGAGGGCACACAGTTCGAGCAAACCAACATCGCTGGCGAATTGTGGTATGTGGCCTATATTCAGCGCGAGCAGACGCTCTTGCTGGCTGGTGGCTCAGGAACCTACGAAGTCTCGCTCAAACAGACCATTCCGGATCAGGGGGACAAGTACATCCCATTGTTCCATGGACGGTATGTCTGCTCGGAGGAACAATATGTCGAAGTCAGTTAAGCTCATCCGAGTCGCACTCGGCAACAACTTTGGGCTCAATCCTCTAGTCGGAGGCGTAGGCGGTGGCGGAGGTCCTATCACGGCTCAGGATCTTCCAGGGTATGATGCTGCAGCCCCAGGACAAGTACTCAAACGTGCTGCCGAAGGTGTGGAGTGGGGTTTGGTCGATGTGCCGGATGACGAACCCCGACTGGCAGCTCTGGAAGCCAAAGCAGATGCCCCGAAGCGTCTCTCGACCACGCCACCCGGACTCATCACCAAGTTCGATACAGGCTCCGGAGATGGGAGCACATATGGCAACCGCTCGACAGGTGTGTTGACCACCGTCAGTACTGATATGCAGGTGCAGGAGCTAGAGTTCTACTACACCGCCAGCCTGAGCGACTACAACACCACAGGCGCGTACACGAGCTTCATCACGGTGTACGAGCTGGATAGTAGTGATCGTCTGACCACCAAGATCGGGGAACTTGAACTCAGTCCACGTCTGAACTACAAGGAAGGCTGGCAGCGGTTCGTATTCCCGCAGGCAATGAACCTCAGCGCCGGAAAGCGGTATGCCTTCCTGAGCCGCAGTGGTCGGTCTGACCAGAACAGCATCAAGCAGCCGCGCTATACTCTTCCAACTGCGCCCACAGGCTTCTCGCGGTTCGTAGCTGCGACCTACTTCGATCAGCTGACCGGGGTGCCCGATCAAGTGTTCGCCGGACAGGCTCCCATGATGCGCCTGTACGGCCCTAGCCTGCCCAAACAGGTCAGCGGGCCTCTTGATGCTGCTGATATCCCAGGATTCACAGCTGCTGCAGTAGGTCAGTTCCTCACGAAGGGTGCGCAAGGAGAGCTGACTTGGGGAGGAACGAGCTCAGCTGAGGGTCAGACGATACCTCATCTCTCTGCTTTGCCTCCTGGCGTGACACCCTTCAACCCCAAAGAAGGTCTGAATATTCAGAACTTCTCTGATCGGATGTTCGCCAGCTATACTCCGACTGCAGATATTACAATTGCTGGACTGCAGTACAACGGTCATGTAAGCGCAGGTCAGAACATCAGGGCACGTGTGTACCGTGTGTCAGATCAGGCTCTTCTCAGAAGCAGTGCGGAGCTCAGCACGGTCGCAGGACAAGCTCTGAAGCTGCCTTTCGAGTCGGCCATTACGTTGCTCGCAGGAGTAGATTATAGGATCGGGCTTGAAACCCCGTCAGGAACCATCAGGGCTTCTCAGACTCCGACCGCAATAACTGGTTTCAATCTTGACTATCGTGGATACTACGGCGGGGTTCTTGGCGGCTTCCCCAACAACGCCATCGCAGACTACTGGCCTATATACGACTTCCTTGATGCCTCAGGAACGGCCAAGGGTGTAGTCGGGCCGCTGGATATGACTGATATCCCAGGCTTTGCAGAAGCGCAGACCGGTCAGTTCCTCAAGAAGAGTGCCTCTGGGACTGCCGAGTGGGGCTTCGCAGGCACAAGCGGTGGCGGACAAGTAGCGCTGAGCACCATCACCTCAGGTGGGCTCAATGTTACTCAGCGGGAGACCGGAACTCAAGGCTTCCGCTCGGTCGGACCAGTCATCTCAGCAAGTGGCACTCCTCAGACCTACGCAGAGATCCGTGTGCCGATCAGGAACGCCACAGGCGTCAGCGGTTTGACACTCAGCGTTGCTCAGGTAGTCCTAGGCAATGGCAACATTGTCGTTAAGTCTGTGACCATCCCAGCTGTGGAGAACATGACTGAGGCTGTCTTTGCTGGCCCGTTCACTATCCCTGCAGGCGAGCAGCATGCGTTCCTCGTTGGTGCTGACCAAGGTGGATGGGGTGACAGGGTCGACATGTTCTTCGGCAACACAGCTGGTGGCGGAGGCTACCCAGCACCAAACGACACCATCAACACTGCCTTCACTGATGCCCCAACCAATGTGGCTGCCGGTCAAGTCCTGAGCGGTGTGAGTCTTCCTACGCGAGACCGGTACCGTGTTGTGAACCTCATCGCTGGTGGTGCTCTTGCCAAAGGTGTTGTGGGCACCCTGGATCCGATAGACTTCCCAGTTGTTGCTAGTGTTGCTGAGCTTCCCAATGGCGGCACCGCAAGGCTCTCAGGAAGTGTGCCTGCCAAGATCTACCATCGTGCGAGCAACGGGCAATTGTATGAGTTCGCAGGTGTGGCCGTAAGCGGCTGATCTTTCACAAGACCTACCCCTTGCAACAGTGAGGGGTGGGTTTCTTATTACGATATCGCCAGTATAATAATGAGAAGGAGGTTACATGGCAAGCAAAGCAGGTGTAAAGACCAGCAAGGGTGGCAAGTCAAGTAGATCGTCTCGACAGCTGAGATACTTGTTCGCAGTAGGCTTCCTCTCAGGATCGGGCAAAGGCTCAGCTCGCAAGGTCAGGGCCACAGGAGACATCAGCAAGATCAGTGGTCCTGCCAAGAAGCTGGCACAGATCTATGCGGACCGCGCCTCGACTGAGGTTAAGTCTGATAAGAAGCCTGAGAAGAAGGCCGTCAAGCCTGATAAGCCTCAGAAGAAGGTATCGGAGCCTAAGAAGCCTCAGAAGAAGGAGAATCTCCCCACGATTGCCACAACCTTCGAAGAGTCTCGCAAGCAAGCCGAAGTCGACTACAAGTACCACAATGATGTGATCTTGTCGAAGATGCCCAACAAGCTCGAGCAGCTCTCAGGATCCGATCGGGCTGCGGCTAAGGAGGCCTTCGACAGCTATCAAGGAGGTCAAGCGTACGACTACATCAACTCCTTCATGCGCGGCTCGATGAGGCCTGATCTGCAGCAAGAGTTCGATGATACGTCGACCGGACTCAAGGAAACCGTCCAAGAGTCTATCAAAGCTCTCGAGAAAGCAGTGAGAACCACAGCGGCTCCCATCCCTGATGGGGTTCCTCTGTATCGAGGAGTTCGAGGTGCATTTGCTCAGAGCCTCATCGCTCAGCACGATGCCGGATCCCTCACAGGTACTGAGATGCAGGACAAGGCCTTCATGAGCACCAGCACAAGCATGGCACGAGCTGCAGGCGAACTCAGGCCGGGTCAGGTGTTGATGAGGATGGCCTCAGGCAACGGCATCTCTGGTGCACCGCTCAGGACTGGCGACAACGATGAAGCCGAGATCCTCATGGCACCCAACACGAAGATCAAGATCGTATCTGCAGCGCGCAACTCGCAGGGATTGCTCATCGTCGACGCTCAAATCATTGAAGATGGGCTGGGGAACAAATGACCAAACTGTCTGAGAAAGCCAAGAAGTTAGCTCAGAAGCCTAAGCCGAAGCCTCAGAAAGATCGCTTCTCATGGACCGAAGGCGACCTCATAGTTAAGAAGGTCAGAGGAGGCAAGTAATGGCACCCAAAGCATCAGGAAAGAAGGGCGGCAAGGGCGGCAAATCAGCGAAGCAACTTCGATACCTGTTCGCAGTCGGTTTCCTCTCAGGATCAGGTAAAGGCTCGAAGCGCAAGGTCAAGGTTGTTGGGAGTCTAGCAAGCATCAGCGGGCCTGCGAAGAAGCTGGCAGAGGCCTTTGCTCGCAACAAACCCAACGCCAATACTCAGACCGTGCAGAAGATCGCTGCGAACGTGCAGTCTCAAGTGGATGCTCAGGCACCCAAGATTCGTCCTGGCGGACGTGGGAAGCCCATCACCGTCAATGGGAACACGGTGACGCCCTACAAGCGCCCTGACGGCCAAGTGGTGCTCAAGGACAAGGCAGGCCGTGTGGTCAATCCCACGTCGCTGGCGCGTCTTCCGGCTAAGGCCAGCGCAACTGCTCAGAAACCCGACGCTGCAGTCAAGAAGGATGACACCTCTGTCACCACAACTGCGAAGCAAGAGGTGGCAAAGCGTATGGAAGGCAAGACGCTCAAGGAGCGTGCAGCAGAAGGCGACAAGATACGTCAGGAAGCAGCTCAAGCATCCAAGGAAACGAGCAGGGTTCAGAAAGAGCTCAACGCCAAGAAGGCGGAGCTGGCAGATGTTGTGAGTGCCAAGCAGAAGGCTCTCAGAGCTGCTGTGACCAAGCCTAAGGAAGCCCCTTCGGCTCCCAAGGTCACGGCTGAGACGCCTGATGACGTGCGCCGAGAAGCAAGGAAGGCACTTGCTGCAGGTGAGAAGACCATCAACATCAACGGCAAGGACTACGGCATCAAGAAAACCCCCAACAATGTAGTGCTTCTCACGGATCCCAAGACCGGCGCAGAACTTAACTCAGCAGACGCAGCTCTCAACAAGGGCGTCACTGCAAACAGTGGCAAAGCCAAGACAACTACCAAGGCCGCAACCGACGTGACTGCGCAGGTGTCGGACAGCAAGTCGAAGGGCATTCTGAGTCGTGTTCCGGCGAGATCCATCAGCGACAGCGCTCTCAATGACATTGAACGCGATGCCGACTACTACTCGCGCTCGCAGATTGGTGGTCGAGGGGTCGCGCAAGCCAACGAGCGACTGTACGAGGCTGTCAAAGATGCTCGAGCGGGCAACTACAAAGTCGCTATCGACAGTGCTCAGCGCTCCAAAGATGCTGCTCGGCAGGTACTTCTCAGTAGCAACCCGACGTCGGAGCAGATCAGCTACGCCAACCAGACCATCAAGGGTGCCAACAGCATCATCGGCCACATCAAAGGCCTGAGCGAAGGCGAAAGTGCCCCAGAACTCAGCGGCATCGAAGAGGCTGCGGCAGCAGACAATGCCAAGCGTGGCAATCGTAGATGAGAGCGGCCGTAGTGGCTGATCAAACCAGCGAACAATAATCACAACCCGCACAAGTACCTCATAACCTCAGCCAACTCCTGAACCCCAGGTGTTGGCTGGGCTTCTTTAGCGCGAGAGCGCGAGCTCAGGCCTCAGAGGCGAGCTCACTTGAAACCCAAAATGCCCAATTGCAGCGTTGCTACCTAGCCTTTGCTAGGGTAGGTCGTCTGTTGTGAGTTCATCATCTGACAGCACTGATTCTGGCCCTTCGACGTCGGCCGAGGAACACCCCCATTCAGGGGTCATTGAGTTGGCCTCAGAAACCTGAGTTGAGCTGTAGTGAGTTTCGTAAATTTGCTCATATCAGTCTCTCGACCTCAGCCAAAACTGTGCTGCGAGAGCACAGAATTCCCAATAGGGTTGCAACACCCCTTTGCTCGCAACAACACCCTGCATAATGTCCCTACCCCTCCGAGAGACGGAGGCCGAGAGGACAGGAGACGAAAGATGACCACCGAGATGAGCACCGCCGAGCAGATCCGCGACGAGAATGAGCAATACTGGGCCAAGTGCCGCGAGCTGGACAGCGCTGAGCGCGAGTATGAGGCCGAGCGGCCCGAGCGTGAGTACGCTGAGGAACGCGATGAGTACTGAGCAAGTCCAGTCCGCCCTCAGCAACGAACCCAAGACCATGAGCAACAAGGAGACGAACATGACCGCAATCGCAACGAACACCACTGGCCTGACCCGCAAGCTGATCTCCGACACCGTGACCCTCGAGTGCGACCGTGAGACCAACATCAACCAGCTGCACCACAACGCGATCATCAAGAAGTGGATCCCCAGCATGTGGATCGTGATGCAGCAGAGCACCCGCACTGGCGTCGTGAGCAAATACTGGCAGCCCATGATGATCGTGAGCGTCTTCGCCAACGGCGACCTCCGCACCCACAGCGGTGAGCGCATCTCAGGCAACTCCGGCCGATTCAAGGGCGCATCCGCCAAGAAGTACAACGCCGACTGGTACATCGCAGCCAACGGCTTCGAGACTGAGGCCGCTGCGTGGGACATGATCGAAGAGAAGCAGGATGCTATCCAGCGCCGCCACGCTGAGCACAGTGCTCAGCTCGCTGAGCGTGCTGCCAAGATCAAGCGTGACCGTGAGGAGAACATGCAGGCTTCCTTGGCTGTCAACCCCAACTTCCTGCTGACGATGGTGTCGGCTGAGGGAACTCCCAGCAGCAACTGGATGCCCATGGGTCCTGATGAGGAACTCGGCGTCATGGTGGTCATGAACAACATGCAGGGCCAGCGCATCACGGTCGCCATGACCTGTGAGAAGCGTGAGCGCTACTACTACGGTGAGGAGAACGCTCTGGTCTGGGTGGTTGGGGTGGGGCACCACGTGCAGGGTGGCGGCAACGGCTTCGGCAGCATGGGTACTGAGGAAGGCACCGACTTCCGCAAGGTGATGGAGGCCATCCTGATCCGCGTCAGCACCTTCTGAGACAAAGCTCCATCCGATGAGGGCGATCCGATCTGGGTCGCCCTCTATAATGTTGTCATGCCAAGACGCTCAGATGCTGAGCCTAACTTCAGCAACCCATACTTAAAGTCGCCGCTCAAGTCTGCCTGGGAAGTCTCTGAGGAGATTGAAGCCAATCTCGACGAAGACGCTGAGACTTACATGCCTGTGCGCAATGCAGCAGCAATGTCGACCAAAGACATGGCAATCCTGCTGCACAAGCGGTTCCAGGGTCTCGAGTACAAGTTGAGCAAGTCTGGTCTACACGACGTACTCTGCAGCACAATGGACGACATCCTCTCAGGCAAGAAGACCCGAGTGATCATCAGTGTTCCGCCTCAGCACGGGAAGACGCAGATTGTCAAGTACGCTTCAGTGCTGGCACTTGCGCGCAATCCCAAGCTGAGGATCGTCTATGCCGCCTATGGTCAGACGCTGGCTTCTGAGACATCTCAGGAAGTTCGCATGATGACGTACTCAGAATGGTTCCAGAAGAGCTTCTCCACATCACCGCACAAGTCGGTCGGCTCTATAGACAACTGGAAGCTAGCTCCAGGCGGTGGTATGAGGGCAGTGGGCGTCGGTGTGGGTCTGACCGGACGTTCTGCTGATCTAGTGTGGCTCGATGACCTTCATAAGGACCGAACGGAAGCGAATTCCGAGACGATGAGGACGAAGGTCAAGAAATGGTATACTTCGACGTTGAGAACACGTATTCAGGGCGACAGCACCTCAATATGTCTGATTATGACCCGCTGGCACGAAGACGACGTGGCCGGTTGGCTTCAGGCTCTGGAAGCTGAGCAGCCTGAGCATCTGCGCGAGAACTGGGTTGTCATCCGCATTCCTGGGCTTGCCGAGGAGTCGAATGACGACCTACTTGGGCGCGCACCAGGAGAACCGCTGTTTCCTGAGAAGTTCAGCCGCTCCTTCTACCTCAAGGCTCAGGCCGCTGACCCTCTTGAGTTCGAATCCTTGTACCAAGGCAACCCCACAATGGCTGCAGGGGACTTGTTCAAACTCGAGGACTTTATGAGCAATGGCTACACCAGCTCTGACCAGGTCCCAGATGGTGAGAAGGTTATCAGTTGGGACACAGCACAAACCGACAAAGAGAGTAGCGACTACACAGCGTGGCTCACGGCAGTGATTGATGCTAACAAACACATCTGGATCATTGACTTTGGATGGCGAAAGATGCAAAGTCCAGCAATCAAAGGCGCAATTGAAGCAGAGTACTTGTCGCATCGTCCGCACGACGTACTGCTCGAGGACAAATCATCAGGTATTGGCGTATTGCAAGAGTTCAGAATCTCAAACAAGCATGGAGTACCAATTCGACCTTATAAGCCTGGGAGAGCTGACAAAGTTCTGAGGTCTGTGATGGGACAAGGCAAAGTACGTGCTGGACACGTGCATGTGCCACTTAGGCACCCCAAACTTGCTGCTTGGCTCAATTTCTTCACAGGGTTTCCGAACGCAAAGAACGACGACCCGGTAGATGCCTTCTCCCAGCTGATTAATAGCAAGTTGAAGCCGCCGACGAAAGGCAAGCTGCGCAGTACATCAGGTAAGGTGAGATAGATAGAGGGTTTGAACCCGATCCTCACCTATCTATTGGTGCATACTTACTGCATGGCCGTGGATATCAGCTTGTTGCCCAATAGCATGGGTGTATACCGTATTCTCAACACTGTCACAGGGATGTCCTATATAGGAGCCACAATCAAGATACGACCTAGGGTGATGCGTCATCTAAGAGCCATGCGTGCTGGCAAACATTTTGCTAAACTGAACTTCGCTTGGCTTGAGTACGGAGAAGAGGCATTCACAGTTGAGGTGCTGGCGATAGTTGACAACAAGTCAGATTTGCTGAGAATTGAGTACGAACAGATACTGCTGCACGACTCTGTGAGGAATGGCTACAATACCGTTGAGAAGGCAGGCCAAGCACATGGGTTCAGGCATTCTGAGGAAAGTAAGCGCAAGAACAGAGATTCACACCTAGGAAAGCGCAATTCTCCTGCTCATAATGAGAAGATTGGCCAAGCTCTGAGAGGAAGAACCCTCTCCGCTGAGCACAAAGAGAGACTTCGACAGGCTGCACTCAGAAGGCATGAGAAGGTTCGTTCCGCCGTACTCAACGAGGCGGCAGAGGCAAGTCCAGATTCGGACACTGACTGATGCAAAACCCAAAATGCCCAATTGCAGGGAGGGTACCTAGCCTTTGCTAGGGTCACCTCTCTGTTGTGAGTTCCTCATGCTCGAGCACAGATTTCTGGGAGACGCTGACACCCCCATTCGGGGGTTATCACACGGCCCCCAGGCTCGGCCTCATCTCGGCTGAGGACGGCAGACTCAACAATAGAATACGTGCTCAGAGATGAGGCGGCCTCAATCGAGTCTTGGAACCCCGTTCGCGCTGAGGCCCAAGCGCGAAACTACGGTGCAGGCTGAGCAATTCCGGGCCTCGAGGAGACGACACATATGAGCCACCAGCCAATAACCTCAGCTGAGATGATCCAGAAGATACTTGACCGCATGAAAGCTCACTTTCCTGATCTGAGCGTGGATTCCCTCATCGACAACGTCACTTTCGACGCCATCCTCTGGGACAACGGCAAGAGCACGTTGTTTGACCTCACCCCGGCTGAGCTGCAGCGAACCTGGGTGTGGCTGGAACGCCAAATTGAGGCTCGCCGCATCACTGCACAGCACTTGAGGGTCGATTCCCTCACCCCAGATGAGGCTGCCGACGAAGGTGCTGAATGGCTCCGTTGAAATTGTGCTCTCAGGTGATTTATTTCCAATAGGGGTTTTGAACCCCGTTGCATTTCTCAATCCGAGCGAGAATGCGCTTGTCCCCGCCAGACAGGCGGGAGAGACGACAGGAGACGAAATGAGCAAACTGACCGGAGTGACCGCCCTGAGCACCGAAACCAAGACCGCAATCCTGAACGACATCATCGGAGAGGAGGGCTGGAGCCTGCAGGAGACGCCCGACGGAGGCTGGAAGGTCGTCGAGGGCGACTGGAGCCACCCCACCCACCGCACGCCCCACGAGGCCCTCAACGCAGTTGTCACCGCTTGCCTGGAGGTTGGACCCACCAACGACTGAGTAGGACCCAAGGATGAGGGAGAATCCGCTCCCTCATCCACCCAAGCCAAGAGTATGAGCAACATGGAGACGAACATGACCGACCTGACCCCCAACACCACCCTGACCGCCATCGACATGAGCTTCGAAGCCCCCACCAAGGATCAGCAGATCGCCGACATGAGCAAGAAGCTCATCGCCAGCATCAACGAGGACAACCTCGCTGACAAGATCCGCAAGATCCTGACCGCCATCCTCAGCGACGTGCTGGTCGACTACGACGCCGAGGCCGCTATGGCTGAGGACAAGACCGCCGGACAGCGGTACTTCGACTTCGACAAGCTCAACGACCAGATGTATGAGGGTTGGCAGGGCCTCCGCTTGGCCACCAACAGCATGAACAGCATCCTGCTGCAGGACATCAACAACCCGGACTACAGCAACAAGGACCTGCAGGCCATGCTGGCCCCTGCCAAGACGTACCTGGACGCCAACATCATGAGCAAGAGCGCTGAGGGACTCGACGTCGTCGTGAGCGAGTACCTGACCGCGATGATCGAGTACAGCTCGAAGGTGTGCAGCGGTGGCGTCGATGAGGCCAAATGGTTCGCAATCGAGTGGCTGGATCGCGTGAGCATCTAAACCCAATCCTGAGGGACTCGGCACCTGGCTGAGCCCCTCCCACTCTCTCACACGAACAAGGAGATCCACATGAAGCTTCCCCTCGAACACGGTCAGATGATTGCTCACCTCCATCGTCACATGCAGCTCGTGCACGCCACACAAGATGCCCTGTCGCGACTTGACCTTCAAGACCCGCTAGACAAGAAGATCTCAAGCATGAGCGAGGCTGTGATGTCCTCACCCCTAATGCTGGGGATTGGTGTGACAGGCCCACGCGCACTTGCTCTATACTATTGCGATAGGCAAGTGCTGCTGAAGTACATCCTCTCGTTCGGCTCTGACTTCGTTCAAGCTCTTGCTGAGGCGTTCGCCTTGGCCGACGACAAGAACAGGTTGTTGATGAGCATCGCCCACGAGGAAGCATTGTGGACGTACATCGACCAGCTCGAGCGGGCCAACATGCCCATCCACCCACTCGGCAGCCCGTTCCGAATCTCACGCGCCAACTGATCTAAAACCAAGCAAGACTCAGAGGCCTGTGGCAGACGCTGCAGGCCTCCGCTTTTGTGCCCCGGAGGACAAACTTTCGGAGTGTGTCAGACGGCAGAACTGTGAGGCATCCCATAATAACTACATGACGAAGCCATCAGAACTTCCGCAAGACATTGAGCAAACTGAGGAGAAGACCACAATTGTGGAGATTCCTGAGGACATTCTCGAGCTTCTGACCGACCGTCTCAAAGAAGACGTGGTTGATGTCGAGAAGTACGACAGCCTTGAGAACTACCTCATCGGAGAGCACTTCCAAGACGGCGAAGGGTGGATTGGGCCAGTTGTCACGACTGAGAAGCTCAAAGATGAGCTATCTCGCGGATTTGTGGCCGACGGCCTCATTCGACAGGCTGTCCGACGCTACGCACTTGCTGTTGTGGGCCGCGACCCAGAGTTCCGTGCGGAGCTGAGGACCAGGAAGCGTCCTGAGACAGTTGAAGACGACTTTGGTGTCAAGAAGACGGTCATTCCTGAGAACGCTCCTGCAGAGATAACCCTCATCCAAGAGGCCGAAGACGCCATTACTGGGCTTTGGTTCGACCGGCCAGAGATGCGTCGTAGCACTATACAGATGGCCGTGCGTGTTGCTCTACACAACCTGGCATTCCTGAGGGTCTATCAGCCTGACGATATCGATGAGTATGTCGACCAGAGCGACGTCAATGCGCTTGTCAAGACCTTCGAAGTACATTGCCCCGACAACTATGAGGCGAATGTCGTGCGCAATGAGCACGGTCGAGTCAAAGCTTGCTGGTATCTCACTGAAGACGGCTACATCGTGTCGTGGATTGATCGCAAGACCGGAGAGACGGTCACGGCTGAGACAGACAGCAACTTCAATGTGCTTGCTTCTCAGGCTGTCATGACTGGACAGCGGCTTCCCATCATTGACCTCAAGGATGCAGGCATCATCTACCCAAGCGTGATCTCGCAGCAGAAGTTGGTAGACTACGATACCAACATGCTGAAGTTCAACAACCTCACAGGAGCCTTCCGCCAGCAACTGATGATTAACGCTCAGGAGCCTGAGGAAGAAGTCACACTTGCTGATGGTACCGTTGAAATTCGCAAGGTGCCGCTCGACACAGGGGTTGGGGCAGTTGCTTGGCTTTATGGTGCTCCTCGTGAGGATCCGCTCACCGGCGATGTCAAGGGTTATGAGACACCGAACGTCATCTGGAAGGATCCCATCAACCAAGACGGGCTTCTTTCGAGCATCTCACACAATGTCAAGCGTTTCTATGAGAACGTCTACCAAGCACATGTTCTGATCTCCGGGGACGCCAACTCCTCAGGGACCAGCCGTCAGCAAGCAGTGCAGGACCACATCATGAGCCTGGAGCAACTGCAGCAGGAGGTTGAAGGCGCTCTCAGGTGGATGTTCGAGCTTATGCTCAAATGGTCGGCAACGCTGATGGGAGACCCCAATCGCTACGACACACTCAAGATGGTGGTGAAGTGTCGGGTTACTGCAGTTCAGCCTACTTCTGAGGAACGTTCGGCAATCCTGGCAGAGTACAACGCTGGGCTGAGGTCCAAGGAGACGACAATGGCACTTCTGGGCGTCTCTGACGTCGACGCAGAGATGGCTCGTATCGATGCTGAGAAGAGCAATGAAACTGCTGCACAGCAGATGGCCCCTGGAGTTGACCCTAGTCAGGTGCCTGGTGCTGACAAGAACAACCCATTCGCTACCAAGAAGCCGAGTTTCCTCAAACCCAAGCTCGTTCCTGAGCTGCAGGACGAAGAATGAGCATCAACATCGACGACTTCGTCACCAGAGCCGACAAGAGCCTCACCAAGCTCGACGACGAGACAATCAAGCGGCTGACCAAGCTCTTCCAAGGCGAGTACGACAAGATCGAGGCTGAGCTGAGGAAACTCTACAATGCAGCAGGATTGGAGCTCAAGGACAGCAGCCGCCTGTTTCGTGAGGCTCGAGCACGTCTCTTGCTGGAGCAACTAGGCGACATCTTGGAGGTTCTGCAGGGTGATGAGGTGATTGACATCCTCTCTGAGCACATAACCAAGACCACCACATCGGAAGTCAAGAGTGTGACCGAAGCGCTCAAAGCATTCGGAGCTGCTCAGACGGTGTCGGTTCCCGTCGAGATCATCAGAACTGTTGTGAGTAACATACAAGACAATCTGAAGCATCACGGCCAGATCTTTGCGCTGCAGGCTGAGGAAGTCATCGTGCAGGGTCTCATCAACGGTCACGGCTTTGGGAAGATGGCCTCGGAGCTGAGGAAGAAGAGTGGGATTGTGAGGTACAAAGCTGAGACCATCGTCCGCACTGAGACGATGCAGGCCTCTGACTACGTTCGGAGGTCCTCTTATCAGCAGAACGGTGTGCAGTACGTCATCCGAGTAGCTACGCAGGACACCCGAGTGTGTGGCCACTGCCTGGCACGCGCTGGCAATGTGTATAAGGTGGAAGAAGCACCTCAAAGCATACATCCCAACGATCGCTGCTACAACATGCCCTTTAAGCCTGAGTGGCTAGAGCTTGGGCTGCTGGATGAGCAATGGTTCATCAAACACAGGGAAGCAGCCACCGAACGCTCGAAGGAGAAGCCCAATCGAGGAGCCGCCCCATTCGAGAAATCAGCGGGAATACAACCTCCTGATCCGATATGGGTGCCCGGTCGAGGATACACCAAATTCTACCGCACTACATAATAAGAGAGACGCAAGACATGGTCCCCACGTCGAATGTACACCAAGGGTGTTGGAGGAAGTATGAAGTTTGATCCCGGACAGTATCTCAAGACACATCAAGATGACCCAGTCAAAGCCCTCAAAGCTCTGCATGCTGAGGTTGAAGCTCGCGAAACTGAGAACTACGAAGCTCGTGAGGCTCTGCGACAAGCTAAGAAGGAATTGCTGGAACTCAAGACTAGTCCTGAGACAGCTCCCGAAGGAAAGGTCCTCATTGACCAGAGCCGATTCGACCTACTCACCGAATATGAGGCTCTTGGAAGCATTGATGATCTCTCTGCCGCTGCTGATGAGCTGGAAGAAGCGCAAGGCGCATTGTTCCGTCTCGCTGTGACTGATCACTTGCTTGGCTCCGGAGTTGGGCTGGAGCAGCTTGAGGACGCAATCAAAGTCGTCATGATTGACCCTGACAAGTTCCTGTCGGAAGACGGTGATGAGGTCACGTTCAACTCTGACAAGCTGAAGACTGAGTACCCCATGATGTTCACCAACTCGAACGATCTCGATGACGACGCTTCTGATGCTGACGACGACAACGATGACGAAGATAGCGACGGTGATGAGGACGATACCGAGCTTGACGTTGTCAAAGTTGTGTCTGACGTAGAGAAGGGCAACCTCAGCAAGGAATCCAAGGAGATTCGCATTGTTGGAGGTCGTCGCAACCGAGAGAAGCCTCGTGACCAGAATCTGGCTGACGTAGCTAAGAAGATGGCCGAGCAGAATAGCTTTGTACCAAATCTGTGATAAAGGAGAACCATTATGATGAAGACTCAGCTTCCTACTACTGTTGACAAGACCACTCAGCGTTGGCTGCAGGATCCCAGTGATCGTCGTGTACTGCTGCCCAACGGTGTGACGCTTGATGCCGCTGCCTTCGCTGCCAACAGTGACGGTGATAAGATCGTCAAGGGCGGAACGGCCATTGGACGCGTCGAGGGTGAGGACAAGTTCGGCCCCGCTGCGGATACTGACACGGAAATCTACCTTCTGTGGAAGACCATCAATATCACCAAAGAAGGTGAGCTTGCTGAGGCTGTTCGAGCCGGTGCCATCTTCGTTGGTCTGCTCCCCAGCCAGCCGAGCGCAACCGTCAAGTCCTACCTGAGCGATCATGGGTTCCAGCTGATTCCCTACACGGGTGCTGGCATCGATGAGTGATTGATCAGCAATAGCATCTAAACCAACTCAGGAGGCTACCAAGATGGCATACGATATTGAGACTCTGCTCAGCAAACTTCGCAAGGAACGAGCTTCCGATGCGATCACCAACAACCCTCTGACCCAGTTCGGCACTCGTCAGGCACCTCTGATTGGAGCCACGCTGCTTCCTGAGGTTCAGAAGCCTGACAACATCTACCGTGAGGAAGGCATCCGCTTCAAGACCTACGCCGCAGTGCCCAGCACGCGATACAGCCCCGTCACTTACTTTGACGGTGCGCTGGCTAGCAGCTTCCTGGTGGAGCTTGGCGAGTCTGACATCGGCATGACGCTCGACGCGAAAGAGTACGATCAGATGCGCCGTGATCTGAGCACCGGCTCGCTTGAGAACGCAGCACGTGCACTGCTGAAGTTCCAGCAGCTTGGTGACACCGGCCTCAAGATCCGCAACGAGATCTGGCGCTGGCAGGCAATTGTCGACGCGCACATCACTGCCAAGCACGGCAACGTGAAGTTCGATGTTGACTTCGCCAATCCTGATGGACACCGCGTGGTTGTGCCTGCAGGCACCGTCGCCAGTCCTGAAGGCTGGTACGACATGGACTACGACCCCTTTGATGACATCTTCGCCATTACTGACATGCTGGAGGCCAAGGGCTTCAAGGTCAACCGCATGCTGACTACGCGCAAGGTCCTGAGTACCATCACTCAGAACCGCACTGCACAGCGTCGTCTGGGTGGGGCCACTCTGAACTACAACACGAGCGGTGACATTACGGCCTACCAAGGCCGAGCCACTCAGGACAAAGTGCTGGAAGTCCTGCGCGGTGAGGGTCTTGACCTGAGTCGTGGTATCGAACGTGTTGACCACAACTACAACACGCGAACCAAGACTCTTCGCTACGTTCCTGAGGACTGCCTGATCTTCGCTTGCACCACTGGGCGCAATGAGGAGTACCTGGACAGTCTGACCCAGGATGAGACGCCTCTGGTCGTTCCTGATACGCTGGGGTACACGGCTATCGGTACGGCTGCGGGACAGGACAGCCCTGGTCGCGTTCTGACTCTGGAAGCCATCCTCAACAAGAAGCCACCCCGTGTGGAGATGGAAGGTTGGCAGACTTCGGCTCCGGTTATCACCGAGCCTGAGGCTCTTGCCATCATCCGCATCGGCAAGCCCACGCCTTAATAGCATCAAACTCAGAGGGCAGGATTCGTCCTGCCCTCTATAATGTTCTTGGAGGTATTAACATGACTAACAACAAGAAAGGTGTGCTCTTTGGTGGCAAGTTCTTCCTGGTGGACAGCACGGATGACATTGATGTCAATAAGCTGACGAACGGAGTGAGTGGTTCTGACATTGCTACCATTTCTCATACACCTGCGGACGGCGCAGTCAATGAAGCCAAGAGCCAAGAAGAGTTCGACGCAATGACTGATGAAGAGAAGGTTGCCTACATCAGCTCGCTGCACAGCTTCGAGGCTGAGGAAGACAACACCAACAGTGTTGGGACGGTTGCTTGGCTGAAGCACGAACTTGATGCCGCAGATGTGACTTATGATCAGAACTCCCGTCAGGCTGAGCTGCGCACTCTGTTCATTGACCAGTTCAACCCCTTCGAGCAGTAAACCACATCAGGAGTGTTGAGAAATGGCCGAAGCTGATTATGGAAACCTGCAGTCTTGTGTACAGAGGGCTAACGAGCGCTCTGGCACATCCGACTCAGCATTGACTGAGGAAATCCTTCGCATCTCAGCTGGCCACACGCTGGACACTCCTGATACGCCAGTTTATAGGCCCTTCTGGGCCGCTGCTGAGCTTCTCGATCAGAAGCGTGGTCAGCTGCAGAGTGCTGAGGGTGCAAGCTTCCGCGACGTACAGAAGACCATCGATGCACTGAGAAAGACTCAGTGGACGCTAGACAAACGTCATAAACTGGTGGTCCCCGTCGGAACATCGCAGGAGACGCTCAGTTCCGTGGGGTCAACCCTCAGAAGGTCGACCAACGGACGCATGAGAGTGGTCAACTATGGCAGGTGAGAGTCCCTTCCAGGACTTCAGACGCTATCTTCTCAAGTTCGACATCATGGTGAGTGGGGCTGAGGATGAGGACACGGGCAACTTCGACACCTCTGAGGTCAACATAGGTGGAACCGAGCTTGATTGTACTCTGAAGGCGTCTTCTGACCCAAGAATCGTCGCACTTGCTGGTGCAGACACTACCGTTGTGGCGTTGTCAGGACGTTGTGTAGAGCCAATGACGATTCCGCCTGGAGTCAAGCCTGGAAGCAAGACGAAGCTGGAGATCAATGGTGTCTCAGGCGTCTTCACACTTGGACCTACCTTCCCGACCCTCATCCCTGAGGTTGAGGAAGCGCTGGGTCAGAAGATTGTCGGCACTTGGCAGGTTGGTTGATATGAAACTGACTTTTATCGATGAGCAACAGTTGAAGCAGGCCTTTGAGGCCGCTTTCCGTGATGTTGCTCAGTTGATGGGCATAGAGTTCACGAAGTCAATCACATCTGACATCTGGCGATGGAAAGACGGTGGCAATCGTGACATTGTCGACACCGGAAGACTCAGAGACTCCATGCAGATTGATGTGATCAATAGCAGAGAGATCAGGTTCACTTGGGCCGTCGAGTATTCCGCAGCCGTCCATGAGGGTGCGGTCTTCAAGAATGGCACAACCTTCCCGGCAAGGCCTTGGACACGACATGTTATGCAGACGGTCGACTTTCAGAATGCTTTCAGCAAGCTTGCCAAGAGATACATGGAGACCTCATGATCACAGCGTTGGAGATCAGGCGCAAGCTTGAAGCTGTGCTTCAAGGTCGAATTGGTGAGTATACTCTGACCGACGGTACGAAGCGTCCGGCTGTGTGGCTAGGGGGCAAGGTCAGCAGTAAAGTTGCTAGCACCTCAGGAATCGAGGTACTCATAGGATCGACTCCGTCGATGCCGACAGAGCGCATCATGTCGTCTGAAACCATCGTCAACTCTGAGCATCTTGTGAGACTTGTGCAGCACACCTCGAACGCTTCTCTGTCGGACGCATTGCTGCTTGTCGTAGCCAACTTCGAGCTTGCAGGCAACCCAGTTGTACTTGAAGAGACCGACAGTACGTATCTTCAAGCCTCAATCCGTATCAAAGACAGCTATGTCGTACGTAAGCAGTGAACAATCTCATATATGCAGATAGACCCCATAATACTCTCGAGTAGGTCACGGGGTGCGCACGATGCGTGCATAGACTGTGCAAGGAGGAAGAAGAATGACTGTACCCAATGTTCCAGCAACCGATCCCCTGATGTCGGGAACCCGCAGCCGCGCTTACGTCAAGGCGATCACTGAGTCCGGCACGGCTTGGACTGAAGCTGATCGAGTTCCTATCAACAGTGAGATCAACTTCACGCCGACCGGAGCAATGCAGTCGGTCCCACTGTATGGTGAGGATTTCGACCGCGCTGTCAAGACGGGACGCGGTGGAACCCTGAGCCTGATGACTCTTGCACCTGCAGACAATGCAGTTGTGTCGGAGCTGCTGAATGCTGGGGACGCTGTGAGCGGTGATGCTCGTGTACGTGTTCTGATTGTCAACCCTGATAATCGTGCGTATGTTGGTATTGCAGTGGTCGAAGCTGGTGTTCCCCGCTACGACAACCGCAACGTGTTCGGCTACAACTTCAGTGCAACGATGGATGGGGAGTACAAGACCTTCACGTTCGCTGACACCATGATCACTCCCTGAGAATGAGTGATACGATGAAGGAGCTGGAGATTGCCTATCGTCTACGAGGCGAGAAGCAAGTCCAGCTTCTTCTCATGGGCGCAGTTCGCTCAGAAGACGAGGTTACTTGCTCAGTATATTGTGCAACCACTGATCTTCGCAAGGGAACCAAACTTCGGACCAAATCAGGTCACATACTCAGGGTAAATGAGGCTATTAAAGCAACGTTTACCTCAGTAGGAACACTTAAGCTGACCATAGTCGGCAAGGGAAAGGTGCTTAAATGAGCAAGAACCAGACACTCGCAGTTCGTACCCGTCGTG
This sequence comes from Lorius lory, assembly GCA_025629905.1. Lineage (NCBI taxonomy): Eukaryota > Metazoa > Chordata > Aves > Psittaciformes > Psittaculidae > Lorius > Lorius lory. Next base: position 23,264 of record JAOSLQ010162793.1, on the reverse strand, counting down.
AGCTTCCTTTCAAGGTTCGTCCCAAAGCAAACCCTCCTGTCATTGTTGGTAGTGAGGCATCGGGACTTTTGGAGATTCCCATCTATGGTTCCCTCACCGTTGGTGAGAACTTGGAGTTCCTCGACCTCGTCAAGCGTGAGGATCTCGGCAGTCTGATGAAGAAGGCTGAAGAGATGCGTGAAGCTGAGGAGAAGGACAGCAAAGAGCCTGTAGGTGATAGCAAGACCGAACAAGAGAAACTTGAGGAGACTGGCCGACTCAGGCTGACCAGTGATTTGGCCTCAATGATGGCGAAGTACAACATCGAAGCCGCTACCATCATCATCAAGGGTCGCGTCGATCCTGAGTGGACCATTGAAGATACGCGTGGGCTGAACTCGGCTATGGTCAACGAGATCGCCGGTGTGCTGCAGAGTGAGCTCACTGCCTCACGTCCAACCAACAAGGACTCAGACGCGGACGGTGAAGCGCAAGACCCTACATAGACCCAGATAAAGTCCTGGCAGATTGGGAAGAGATCTACTTCACATGTGCCAGGTACTTTCCACATGAAGTGAACCCTGAGACGTTCTCAGATCTGAAGGTGACTTACGTCAGCGCGATGATCAGGAGCATCAGGAACATGTGGAAGAATGAGCAGATCCGACTGGGGGATCAGACAGCGTCGATGGTGTACTATCTAAGCCGCGCACTAGGCTATTCTGGCTACGAGTTCGATAAGCTGAACATCTTCCGTCAGGCAGAGCTGAGTCGAGTCAAGACAAGCACGGGAGGAGGATCAGCGAAAGGCCCAGCTCTAGCGCTTAGCCCTAGAGCTGCTGAAGGTCTTGTTCAAGCAGTCGAATTGGGTCTTCTCCCTGAGAAGCACTGGATACAAATTGCCCCTCTCTGGCATAATATTTCTGAGGCTGCTAGTAAGCACAGGAAGGTCTTGGAGGGTAAATGACGACAATTGGTGAAGCAGTTCTTGTTGCAACTCTAGACGCATCAGGGGTTACTACAAGCCTTGATGAGTTAGGAACAAGTGCAACCACACTTCTCGACGCAATTGATGCGAAGTCTGCACAAGCTGGGCAGGCAATGGCTCAGAACATCAGTCAAGGTGCCAACGAAGCCGCTGCAGCCACAACTGCAGCGGCTGAGGCTGCAGCTCAGGCCAACGGGGTGGTTGCTCAGAGTGTAGCACTGTTGATTGACCCATTGACTGTGACGACAGCAGCATTCGCACTCTTGGGCAATGAGATCCGCCTCAGTATCGAAGCAGCCACTCTGTTCGAGGCTGCGATTTCGGATATTCAGTCAGTAGCAGGTGCAACAAGCTCAGAGATGGAGAAGCTCAAGCAGCTTGCTCTTGATCAAGGCGCTGCCACTACATACTCAGCGACTCAGGCTGCAGGAGCTATCGAGGAGCTTGCGAAGGCTGGCGTCTCGGTCAATAGTGTGCTTGAGGGCGGCCTTGCTGGCACCCTGTCCCTAGCCGCATCAACCGGGATGCGCGACCTGGCTACGGCTGCGGAGATAGCCTCGAACGCACTCAACACCTTCTCTCTGAGTGGGTCTGATGTAGCACACGTGGCAGACGTCATCAGCAACGCAGCGAACACCTCAGCGCTTGACGTCATTGACTGGAACGAGGCTCTCAAGCAAGCGGGTCTGGTTGTTGCTCAGATGGGCATGCCGGTCGAAGAGTTCAGCGCAGTTCTGTCGTTGATGGCCAACAACGCACTTAAAGGCTCTGACGCAGGCACGTCGTTCAAGACGATGATCATGCAGCTGCAGGGACCAAGTGACAAGGCTGCTCGTCTCATGAAAGAGCTTGGTATCAGCATGTACGACAGTACAGGCAAGACCAAGAGCTTCCAAGATGTACTCAAGAACCTCGAACAATCCTTCTCAGGGTTGACCGAAGCTCAGCGCGACGACTACGCACAGACGATTCTCGGCTCTGATGGTATTCGAGCCTTCAACGTCCTCATGAAGGAAGGGTCTGAGAAGCTGGCTACCCTCACCTCTCAGATGTACGAGAGCGGTGGAGCCTCAGAATCTGCTAAGATTCGACTTGACAACCTTCAAGGTGCTCAGGAAGAGCTCAACGGTACTATTGATGCACTGAGAATCACCATCGGCACACTCTTCCTACCTGTGTTGCTCGAGATGACGGTGTGGTTGACCCAAATTGTTGACTTTGTCCAAATGGTAGCCAACGGCCTCACCATCATGAGTCAGGCCTACATGGACATCAGTGAGCCTATGAGGGACTTCATAGCGAACAACGAAGCTGCGTCAATCGCAGTGGATACGCTCAAAGTTGCTGTGACGGCTCTGGCCGGGGCTACGGGCCTCATGATCCTGCGCCAAGGGCTCATTGCACTCGCCGCGACAATCAGAGCTACCGTCATTCCTGCAATCCAAGCACAGATCGCTGCCCTTAGACCGATCCTGGTTCCTGTGGCCCTCATCGCTGCCGCAGTAACTGCACTCTACCTAGGCTATAGAACCAACTTCCTAGGTATGAAAGACATCGTCGACGCCTTTGTTGAGCGCTTCAAGTATACTATGAGGCAGATACCAATCATCATGACGATGATTGTGTCTGTTGCCAAGGCAACCTTCACAGGTATCTCAGGCGTCTTCAAGGGGATGGCTGACGTCTTCAAGGGTGTTGCGCTCTTGGTCTATGGCGTCTTCTACGAGCCCATCATCAACATCTTCAGAGGTGTCGCGCAAAGTATTGCCACAGGTTTGTCGACAGCCTCTCAGAACATGTCTGGGTTCGGCTCATGGATCTCAGGGTGGGCCAAGAAGATTGGCGAGTTCCTCAGCCCCTTCATTGACCTGCTAGGCGGCCTCGCTCCGGCTCTGGGAGAGACGATGCGTGCTGCGATGACCAAGGTTGTCAACAACATCGGAGAAACCATCAGGTTCTTGGTTCCCGAGACAACCAAAGGCATCCAAGAGCTCAACGATCAGATGAAGAAGGCTCAGGCAGAGCGCGACGCTCTGTTGAACGACAAAGGCTCTACTACAATCCAGCGCGGTGTATCACAACTCACGACAGGCGCATTGGAAGTGCGGAACGCCTATGCGCAGGCCAACCGTGAGATGCAAACCGCAATTACTGTGGGCAAGACAGCACTTGCAATGAACCAAGTGGGGCGTCCTGGTTCCGGCTCCGGATCAAGCAGTGCCCCTGCAGCCGGTGGTGGAGGTGCTCCGGGACCCAAGGACACCAGCGCAGATGCTCAGGCAGCCGTCGAACGCATGAACAAGCTGGTTGTCACTGCTGAGAAGCTGCAGCGCAACCTCAACGCAGCCCTCAAGTCTGGGAACCGCGCTTCTATCCTAGCTGCTCAGACAGCTCTTGAGAACTTCAAGAAAGTTGACTCAGACCATGCGGAAGCTCTCAGAAGAGCTCAGCAGATCATCAAGTCTCAGGAAGATCTTGCTAGGAAAGCCGAAGCCAATGCTAAGAAAGCAGCGGGCGATGCCAAGAAGTCCGCAGCTGAGATAGAGCGTGACCGGAAGAAGGCTGAGGCTGCTGCCAAGAGAGATCAAGACAAAGCAGAAGCCGATGCCAAACGTCGAGCCGATCAGATTGCTCAGTACCAAGACCGTCTCAAGCAGATCAACCTTACTATCACTGACGGCCTCAAAGATGGCAACGTTTCGGCCGATCAGGTCAACGGTTGGGCAAGACAGTATGTCAACCTCGCCGACCAGGCCAAGCGAGCTGGCTTCGTTCTGAGTAGCATTGCGGGAAGTCAAGCGCTACAGAACAAGGCCCTCATGAAGCAGGCGACGGCTGTGGCTGCGGTCACCCAAGCTCAGGAAGCGCAGAAGGCGAGCAACGCCAGAATCATCAAGGACATCAAGAACATCAAAGACAGCAGGCTTCAAGAGCTTGAGACGCTTGCTCGTTCGCAGAAGAACAAGCAGCTCTACGACGCGATTGATGCTGAGCAGACCCGCAGAGCTGATGTTCGCCTCAAGAAGAGTAATGATAACCGCATCAAGTATCTCAAGAGCGCCACAGACGAAAGGCTGCGCGAGATAGTTGCTGAAGCCACTGCGGCCAAGAATGAGCAGCTGCGTCACGCGGCTCAGGAAGTCCTGAACAACCGTGCGATCGAGCTGCAGAAGGATGTCGCCTCAGCCATCACCAAAGCGCAGGACACCGTCCGTGATGCACAAGACGACACTACTGACTCGCTGAGCAAGCAGATTGTGGAGCTGGAGCGTCTGGCTGATAAGGCTCCCGAAGCTGCTGCAGAGCTGAGGAAGTACGCAGCCGAGCTGAGGCAGCTTGACAGCTACAACAAGGACAAAGAGAAGTTCGGCAAGATCAGCTCTGACAGCACTTCTCTGGTAGACAAGGCTCGTGGCGAGATCAAGAGTCAGCAGGATGTTGTAGACAATAAGCAGAAGACTGAAGTCGACAGCCTTGTTGACAGCATGAATGAGCAGATCCAGGCTGAGACCGACCTGCAGACGCAGCTCGAGAGCCGAGTTGCTCTTAACGGCGTCATGACGGCTCAGTATAAGACTGCACTTGATGCAAGTCGCAAGAACTCTGAGGCTCTTGTGAAAGAGCGCGATGCACTGGTGGCCGTTGCTCAGGCTGCATCAGAAGCTGCTGAGAGCAGACGCGTCGCGGCAGACTCGGCTGAGATGATCCGGGCGGCCAACCAGACCTTGTCTGAAAGCTACAACAAGGAGAAGGACGAGCTCATCGAGCGCGCAGTTCTCCTCGAGGAGCAGGCCACTCGCGATGCAAAGCGGGCAACGCAGCTCAGGGCATCGGCTACGGCACTCAGGGATCTGGCGCAAGCCAACAGAGAGCTGAAGCATAGTGAGGAACAGACCGCGACAACTGCAGACGTCCTCATGGAGGCTGCTGCCAAGTACAACGAGCTCATCGTTGGCGAGGTCTCAGAAGTCGACGTTCTCATCAACAAACTGGAGTCTCGCAAGACAACTGACGAAGGTCTCAACAAAATCATCGACATTCAGATCGGCTTGCTCAAAGAAGGCAAGAAGGTTGCGGAGGATCGCACCAATGCAGAAAAGGTCTCTGAGAAGACAACCGAACTCCTCACGGACGCTGAACAAGCGTATAACAGTGCTCTGGAAGGCAACACTTCCGAACTTCAGAAGAAAGCTTTTGCTCTTGAGACACAGGCAAAAGTAGATCTGGCGAACGCCGACGCTCTCAACAAGCAGGCTGCAGCTCTGCGCAACCTCGACATCTACGTCAAGGCGCTCACCAAGTCTACTGATCTGGCCACGGACTCCAACAAGCTGCTCACCGAGTCGGCTGAGGAACGGGTCGTATCTCAGGGCGAGGAACTCAGTGCACTTGAACGCAAGGCACTTGCTGTAGACAAGCAAGCGCAGCTGGAACGCGACAACGTTACTCAGCTGAAAGCAGCTATTGCGGCCGGAGCTGTCAACGTCGAGAGCCTCAATGCACAGATTGCAGCCTCAGAAGCACGAGCTGCAGCACTGACAACCGAGGCAGGAGCACTGAGAACACTCTCTGATGAGGAGAAGAAGCTCGAAGAAGCCAAGAAGCGCGAGGTTGAGTACCAGAAGCTCAGCACTGAGGGCATCAAAGCACTGAATACGGCAGCCGGTATCCAGAAGAGTGAGCTGCGCGACCTCGCAGCTGAGGCCCGTGCGATGGCGCTCGTTGACAAGGAGCGCACTGCGGACCTCACGAACCTGGCGAATACGCTAGACGTGGCTGCAGACAAGCAAGAGAAGCTGGCCAAGCAGCAGAGACTCTACTCCCAACTCAAGGATCTCGGCTCGGCCATTGGGAAGATCGGAGATGCCCTCACCGGCAACGACAATTGGTCGGCGAACATCGAAGGTGCCTTCAAAGCCTTCGATCTTGTGAAAGGCGTCGTTGCGGACATCGCCTCAGGCAACTACCTGGGAGCGGTCGTCAAGGTTGTGTCGGCCATTGCAGACGCCATCGCAGGGTTCGCCAAGGCCAAAGCCGAGGCTGCCAAGCTTAGGAAAGAGTTCGATGATCAGTTCTCCTTCATTGATGGTAGCAAATACGCAACAATCAAAGTGAAGAGCAGAGGCTGGCTAGCGGACATCTTCGTTGGTCCTGAGGTGGTCAAAGAGGTCAATGAGAAGGCTGTCGAGATTGCCAAGAGTCTTGAGAGCGGTACGAAGAGCGCACTCTCCTCAGGAATCAAGGCAGCTCTCACAGGAACCGGCAGCTTCACTGACGCCTTCGGCAAAGGCATGAAAGACACGCTCATCAACGCAGTCACTGATGCGCTGATCCAGGGAACCGTCATCAAGGGACTGCTTGGGCCTTTCCTCACCCAGCTCAATGACGCAGTGCTCGCGGGCAACATGGACCAGGTCAACACCCTCATCGGTCAGATTCCCCAGCTGGCTTCGGAGATCGAGAGCAAGCTTGGGCCTACAATCGCCTCACTCAAGACTGCCTTTGACGGAGTATTCCCCAATACCGACGAACTCACAAGCGCCGTCGGAGACGTCAATGCCGACCTCAGCTTCAATGTGCCCCCAGCGGTGCAGATGGCTGTGGCTCAGCCCTTCGTTGATGGGATTGACCGACTTGGGACATACGTCGACAAGTTCGGCACAATCGTCGAGAGCTTCGGAGAAACCAACATCAACAACAATGTGACGGTCACCCCGACCTTCAAAGAAATCAGCTCTCTCCTGAGGTACGGATAATATGACATGGAGTATTGAGCGCATCGAACCTCTTGGTAGTACCAGCAGCGTTCTTGTCAGAGACGGCATGATTGAAGGACTAGACTTCGCAGAAGTCACTGAGTATGGCGGCTGCCTAGATGCTACACTGATTGGAAGGTCTGTTCTGGGGCTTAGCCACCGAGATGGGGTGGTGGTTAAGTGGAACGGGGTGGCTATCTACTCAGGAATGGTGGTGTCTACCCCAAATCCCAACAGCTTCGAGCGAAGTGAGTTCCGCATGGTGGGGCTCACTGAGAAGCTTAAGGAAATCCTGGTACAAGTACCTATCATCCAGACGCCAAGCACAAGAGAAGGGAAGGGACGTGTCAACGCTCATCAAGCGGCTGAGACGATCCTTCTTGACTTCTTCGCCAAGCACTTGTGTGACATGTTCTCAGGGTTCGTCAACAACCTGCCCACCGATTTGATCATCGCTGACACATACAAGCCCAACTACGGCAACTACTACGATATTCTGACGGATATCGTAGGCCGTTGTCAAGGCTACGTCTTCTTCGTAGATGCGAACAGGGTTATCAACATCATACAACGGCCAACTTACAACCCGGCAGCGGCTATTGACTATGCAGTGCTGCCGGGGGTCAATGTCACATATATGCCGTCCGAGTCAGCAACTTTCGTGAATCGTGTCACCTGGATTGCAGGCTGGACTACTGACAAAGCACGCGCTGGCTCAGAAGCCTTGGGAAGCTCATATCCGGTGACTCATCACTCACAAAGTCAGTACCAAGCACTGGGAGTCAGCGCTGTTGTGAAGCAGGTTGATCAGAAAGCTCCTCCATACAAGCGCATCACCAACGTGGAGTATGTGATGCACACCGGCACCATCACAGACGGTGGTTTCGCTGCTCTGTATGATGAACTTGAGACTACCTCAGCCACTCTTGATGGGGATCTGACGGCCAACTCCATCCTCCCGCTGCAGATCCTCATGCGAGTGCCAGCTTCTGAGGGGCCGGTCGGTTTCAAGTACAAGCTCAAGGTACCTCAGACGGTGCTGTGGTCGGCTAGGGACGATCAGAGCGATGTGCAGATCACCACCAACTTTGACTTCCTCTCAGGCATTGTGTTCTTCGGCGAGATCGACACTCCTCCGAATGGTGTTATTGAGATGGCATTCGCGTACCCAACTCAGAAAGTGGGTAATCCCAAGCCCAATCAGTTCTATCAGGTGTACGCGCCACAAGCTGTGATGATCCACCTGTATCCGATCGCCTTGGACAGAGACAGGCTCGACATCATGGCTGAGCAGTTCTATGTGAATCCCACCAATACATCAGCTTCTGTCAAGTGCAAGGGGTACGTGCAACCGAAGCCATACGGCATACTTAATGGTGTGAGTCAGTTCAACACCAAGTTCCGGTATCGCATCATGGCTGATGCTCTCATGACCACTGAGATCACGCTAGGGGACAGGTTCAACACTCAAGATGCGATCACCAGCAGCCTCATCCAGCGCAAGGTTGTCGCTGAGATGAATGCTGCTTCTGAGAGAATCAACAGCACGGAGGAGGTTTAATGTGGGCAATTGGGTAGTAGGCAAAGACGACTACTTCATAGCTCTTCCTGATTCTCTCATGGAGGAGCAAGGTCAGAATGAGGTGACTCCAGAGATTGCTAGGACTGCAGGCAGCGACGCGCAGATTTACTACTCTGACATGAGGCCTGCACCTCAGACTCTGAACCTGAAGGGGGTGCTATATGGTGAATCCGAAGCTGAACTGAGCCGCAAGCTGGAGCTGCTGAGAACTCAGATCGATGGATGTCATATTGTTGGACGTCGTGAGGACGACCACTCTGGCTGGGTAATGACGCTCGACACATCAGTCCGAAGCAGCTGGATGAGCTACACGATCGGCACCTCAGGCAAGGTGGCCTCTGTCAGCTTTGGGTTCGCCATCCTCAACTACAGCAAAGTGCGTGCCGTGATGCCCAAGCTGAGGAACGTGTTTGCTTGGACGCCAGTCACCAAGACGCTCATCATTCCTGAGGGATCTCGCATCCTGAAGATCAGTGCCAGCTCTGCAGTATCGATCACAGTGAGTACTCAGAAGAACGTCAGTGGAACATACAGCGTGTACGAAGTTCCCAACGATGTCAACCTCGACGTGCCGCATGGTGTGATTACGGTCACAAGTGATGTGCCTGCCTTGGTAAGCTTCGATTATGAGAGCAAAGACATGACGATGCTTGAGTTCATTGCTCTCATGAGCAACAGGAGTGTGTCAAAGATGGAAAGTAGCAGCAACAAGAGGATCATGCTCACCAAGCTCTTCATGCCGATCTCCGAAGGTCAGACTACTCTCAGCACAATTGTGATTCCTGAGGGATACCGAGCTGTCTCTGTCCGAACCAAGTCGGCTATGAGACTTCGTTGGTACACTGACTCCGCCACGCGCGACACTGATGTTCACCGTGAGTATGATGATGTCCCCAAGCCCGCACAGCTGCGTCTCGATATGATGCTCGACAATGAGGAAAGAGAGCTCCTTAGCCCAATCACGGGAGGTACGACCACCTACTACATCCGCAACGACGCTCAACATGCCGAAGTCTCAGCTGACAAGATCGAAGTGCTGTGTGAGCTTCTGTGACCCCTCAGAAGAAGCAAGCCTTCTATTGGCTTCTTGAGAGGCCTGAGAGTAGTCACACACGACTTGTGATTCTTCCGCACTTCTTGAATGTTCGCTTGCTTCTTGGGCGTATTCACTTTGGACTCGGCCTCTGCTTCTTGTTCCTCAACGACCTCTACATCAGGTTCCCAACCTCGTATGAGGGCTTCAAGATCATCCCCCAGCACATATGGTCTGCGGTCTTCCTCCTCCTAGGATACGCCTTGCTCTACTCTAAGAGCTCAGGAGTCTTCCTACTCAGCGTACAGCTTGCAAGTGCCTTTGTCATGACTCTCATGGCGCTGACACTCAGCTACAACGGCTTCAATACAGGCAGCATCACATACTCAGTACTTGCACTTGCAAGCTTCGAAACGTACTACTGGACAATGAGCGCTTGGAGGAGGGAACGACAAAATGGCTAACACAGAGGGAGTGGTCGGAAGTGCGCTCGACCTCATCCTCACTGGGCTTGGTATCACAGGTGGAGGAGGCTTGTTCCTATACTACAAGTCAGTCATCGATAGCAAGCGTCAGAACAAAGTAGATCTTGCACTCGAGGGCAAGGAATTGAGAGAGGGTCTCTATGACCATATCCAATCTCAGGATGAGAAGATCAGACTTCTTGAGAGACGCAACGATGCAGTGATTTCCAGGTACTACGACATGCGAGTCCAGCGTGACATGTCGAGAAATGAGGTCAATCAGTGCCGGGCAGCTGCAGGCCAGGATCTGAAGGTTTGGGAGCCTGACCTCCCCTTGTTTGAGCCAACAGGGGGAGGTACCCCGTCCTGAGTAGGCTCGCTCGTTCCGCTCCTACCCTTCGTCCCAACAAATTTTGGCTTCAAATGGAGTTCTCATGACGCTCAACCTAGCTCAAGCAATCAAGGATCGTCCCTCATCCTCTCAGGTCAATACGTACTACGGCAGCTACCGCTATACTGAGGCTTCCGGAGGATGGATCAACCCAGACAAGAACTGGATGAGCAACAACCTCATCAAGATACCAATTATCCAGCTGCCCGACTTTCCCAAGCTGTACGGCGTGTCAAGTATCTCAGGAGTCACTCTTCATACCAAGGTTGCTCCGGTCTTCCTCTATACTTGGTCAGTTCTTCGCAAAGAAGGGCTGACAAAGTACCTGACGAGCTATGATGGGGCCTTTGCTGCAAGACACATGAGGAACAACCCAAGAATGCCGCTGTCCAACCACTCGAAGGGTGCGGCTGTGGACTTCAATGCCGCTACCAATCGTATGGGCATTCCTCACAGAGACATGGCACTCAATAGGGGTCTGGCCCAAGTCATGGAGGAACTGGGTTGGGCTTGGGGTGGACGTTGGGCCATCTCTGACGGCATGCACTTTGAGTGGGTGGACCAGGATCCCAGTTGTGTTCCGGCTCACCAGGACCTCAGAGGCGGCACGATACATAAGACGGCTGAGAACCTCGGCCAACAGACGTCGACTGTGAGCCTCGGGGCGAAGAAGCTGTATCTGAATGGCAATGGACCCCTCATAATTACGAAGAGTTCGCAGGTTGGAGACAAGTTGTACGTGAACACAAAGGAGTGAGTCATGAAATCAGCGGCATGGGATATTCGCAATTGGCTAGCTATGGCCATCGTCATCTTCGCAGTCAACAGCATCGCAATGGCTGTTGCACCTCAGCTGCAGAGCCTGCCCGACAGCCCGAACAATGTGTCTTGGGCAGATCTCAAGCAGTTCCTCGCTCCTGAGATCATCACCCCAATCATCTTCATGGTGTCGGGCCTTATCACCGGGCCAATCACGGCTCTTCTCAAGGACCGACTCGGAACTCGTGGCGTCGACACCGAACGGGTCAACTACTTCGTCTCTATGATGATATCCGGGTTGATCCCATATGTGCTAGGCTTGTATGGCTATAGCTCTGCAGGCTTTGCCTATGCTCTGGCTACGGCTACTGTGCGAGCCTTGGTTGATCAAGGGAAGTACAAGCTTGACAGTCAGAAGGCAGCGAAGGGTATCAAGATTGCTGAGCGCGTCAAAGAAGCTCAGGCGCCTATCCTTGATGACGTGACACAGCTGCAGCCAGCTGATGCAGCCCCTACTGAGTATGTGACCCAGGAGCGAGCCAATGACCTCTGACGCAAGCAAGAATATCGGACCGTTGATGTCAGCAACTCTGGTGTATCTCATGAGGAAGCTCCCCTTCGGCACAAAGCTGTCGAACGAGGCTGCTGACGAGGTCTCTGAGATCATCATAGAGGCTTCTAATCTGGTGCTCAACGAAGCCACTCAGATTGTGATGCTCTCCAAGATTGACGACACCCTTCGCAAGTACAGCTTGATCCGAGGTATCTGATATGAAGAAGTCTATGCTCATCTTGGCCGCATCTTTGTTCTTCGGGCTGGCGAGTTGTGCTCCTCAGCCCAACGCCGACATCTTCCTGACGTCCCAGCGCATTGTCGAAGGCACGAGCTCATACGTCGAGCTTGAGCTGAGGACAGGCTCCGAGCCAATCACAGACACGCTGCTGTATATTGGTGGCGGCTCCCTGATGGCTGAGGATGCTCGCTGCAAGCCTGTCAACAACGGACTCGGATGTGTGCTAGGCACCGTCCCACCTGAGACGAAGGTGAAGATCAAGATTACGGGAACAGATGTATCAGGGTTGCTGAAGTTCAACATGAACCAAGCTCCCTATGTGTTCTTGAGATACTTCTAGCAGAGACGGCTTCAAGCATCAAGAAGAGAGGCTCCAGCGGTATGGGGGCCTCTCTTCTTGTGAGGTAAGACTGATTGGAGCAGCCTGTATTTACTCAGCTTCTGCGCGTTCTCCTGAGAGTTCCGTCTGAACACCGCCAAATCTTGCGCTTTCCGTATCTTCTCAAGATCCATTGCCTGTAGTACTCAAGAAACTGTATCCATTGCTCTTCGGTACGTGCTCCGAACTCGATTGCTGTGTGGGGCGACTTGTAGTATGTCCCTCTGAGGAACTCCTCAGAAGCAAGTTCTGCGTATCCAATATAGCCAACAGTAGTCATGTCTCCGCTATTATGGCGGAGACATGCGTTTGGCACCTGATAGTGGCTACATCATCAAGAAGATCACCAGATTGAGGATAAGGCCGAAGATGGCACCAACAATGAGAGCGGGCAGCAGATGATCAATAACCTCACGAACGACAGCACGAACAACATGTTTCATACTCACCACCCCATCTTGTCGGCGCAAACAGGGCCGATGCCGTTCTCGATGCTGACTTCGTCAGTCAGGGTGCGCCCGCAGATGCAGCAAGTGCCGTACAGCACACCGAAAGCCTTGGCGTCCTCTTTGCTCAGCTTCATCTCAGGAGTGAGCTTCCGAATGATGCCCTTGCGATGCACGAACTTGTACTTGCCACCACCTACTGAGGTGAGCACCTTGGCGTACTGATGCCCTGAGCCGTGCACTGCGTGCACAACCTTGAGGATGAGATCGTCCAGCTTGTACATGCCGTCCTCAAGCTTGACCTCAGCGCTCGGCGTCTTGGCTGAGGAAGCAGCGGCCTTGCGAGCAATCTGAGCGGGCAGCTTGCCTTCGGCATGCAGCTTGTCTTTGTGCGTGCGCAGATCATCGATGGTCTTGGAGATCTCAGCCTTGGTCTGCTTGGCATAGATCTTGCTCAGGGCGGCCTGAGAAACCTCAGACAGATCACCAATCTGTGCGGAGAGGCTCACGGCATAGGCCACTTGCTTCTCAGTAGCCAGCGCGGGAGCCGCGTTGAGCGTGCTGGCTGACTGATACTGGCGCTCTGGCTCATACTCCTCACGAACCGCCTGGAAGCGGATGCTGCCCGTCATGTTCCTCAGCTTCAGCTCAGCGAGCAGGTTCTTGCGAGCGTCGCCCGCAGAGGGGCCGTAGGCCAGCAAGCAGTCCTGAGGATGGGGCAGCCCGCTCACGATCTCGGCCTTGAACTCAGAGCCTTGGCTTACAACCGCAGCCACCAGGACGAGGTTGCTCAGGTTGCGCAGGTTGCTGATGGGGGTGGTGAGGCCGGTGTTGGGAACTGTGTGCTTGGTCATGATCGTCTCCGTTGGTCTGTGAGAAGGCTCAGTTACTTGCTGTAGGCTGCGAAGTAGAGCTCAGTGTACTTGAGGTAAGCCTCAGTGGTGCTGGGAAGACCCTCATCGAAGAGCAGCTTGCGCACGCGCTGTACCGAGGTGTCAGTGATGCCCTTCTTGCCGTGCTTGGAGGCCATCTTGGTGGCGAGCTTGCTCATAACGCTCACCACCTCCTCAGTGAGGTCCTGCTCGGGGATGAAGGTGCTCAGGGGCAGGCCAGAAGTCACGCGTCCCATCTCAGTAGCTCCCACGGTCCATCATCACGGCCCAAGCCGCGTCTTCGTCGGCTGCGGACCACATGTCGTCGCTGTTGCCGAAGCGAGCAGCGGCCTCGAACACTTCGTCCATGTGGCCGGTCTGAACAGGCTCAGGGAGAGGGTAGGCGCTGATGAGATCGCTGCGGATCAGTGCGTCGGGCACGATTGCGTCCATGAGCTCATTCCTCACGAAGTCGGTGACCCACTCATTGAGGCCGTACTTCATCGGGCCGTGGTCGTCGTAGCGAGCACCCTCAGCCTGAGTGTCGCGCACCAGCGCCGACAGAAGGCTGTTGGCAAGGGACTCAGTCAGGATGATGCGGTTGCCGTTGTGGCGCAGGACGAAGTTGGTGCCCTGCATGCTGAGCTTGGCTCCGAAGGCGGCTGCGGTCTTGAGGATGTCGTTGCTCATGGTCTTCTCCTGTCGTCTCGTCCCGGCTTGGCACCGGGGGCAAGGCTATTATTGCGCGTATTGACAAATCGAATGGGGTTCAAAACCCCTATTGGAAACAGCTCATCCGAGATGATGAAATCACAGCAAATGAAGTCATGAGCAAACGTCCGTCAACCTACCCTCAACCCCGAATTTTGGGTTTGGCATCAGTTGTTGTCGGAACCGACGACCCCACCTTGTACCGGAAGCGTTCGGCCACGGCGACCCACGTTGACTCGGCCACGTACACGGTCTCGTCGAGCTGAGGTCGGCCGGGGTTGCGGACTGTGATCGACACAATTGTGGGGGCTTCCTCAGAAGCGTTGTTTCGCTCAGCAATGAACTGACTGTATGAGAACCAAGTGCATCCCTCAAGATGCGACAGCAACACAACATACTCGAGTGGGCTTCTTGCTGTCAGAGCTAGTTTCCTCATAAACCCTCCATACGAATAGTGGGGCAGCTCATCACTGCCCCACACTAGATCACAGTTAGCGAATAGGGCATGCTCCGGTGGCGCAAGCCTCGTCATAGGTGAGGATATCGTCGTAATTTGTGATTCGGTCAAGCTCCATCAGCCGCTCCTTGTCAAAGGCGACGGGCATGGTAGCAATGCGACGCTCGAACTCCTCTTTGCTGATGATCTCCTCAGGCATCTGGGGGAAGGGAGCCGTGCGAGCGTCGAAGTACCTCATGAAGCTGATACCGACGAAGTGGTTCCAGTTCTTGTCAAGCCACTGAGCAACATCTTCCCATTCCTCGTCGCGGACGTAGATGGTGTTGCTCGCATTGTGGTCGACGTAGTTCGTCATGAACATCTTGTATTGCTCAAGCAGCTGCACCGCGCCGTACTCATAGGTGGTCTTGGTGGCTGAGGAATGCACCGGGAACTCAAGAACCCAGGTCGTTGCAGTCTCAAGCGTCTCAGTGCCATTCTTGTAGAGCGGCTCAACAGGTATGCCTTGCTCACGGGCAACGATGGCCACTGGGTCCTTAGCGTCAACCCGCACGCGGCGCAGGTAGTAGGGAGCAATACTGGGCGTGAGACCCGAACTTACTGTCGGCAACTTGCTCAGAGTTCCCTCAGGTTTGACCGTCGTCGCCAAGAGCGGGGTGGGAATGCCCATGAGCTGGCTGTATGTGGCTGTCTGCTCAGCAACTTCGGCACGAAGCTCGGTCAGCAGGTAGGCCTGCCACTGGGTGTCCGTGAGACGCCCCAGTTGCTCAAGCATGTCCATCCATCCGGTCATGCTGACGCCCACAAGTCGGTCACGCTTCTGAGTGTCATCCCAGCCGGGCAGCGTAAGATCGACACAAGTCTGACGAACTCCGATGCGAGTGGCCAGCCGGAATGCCTCAAAGAGCCGCTCTTTGTCGAGATACGCGTAGCCAGACTCAACCGACACATACGCCATCAGGTTGACGGTGGAAAGGTTGCAGACACCCTTGTCGTCAAGCAAGATCTCGGCACAGGGATTGACACCCTTGAAGTTCGGACGTCGACGTTGGGCTTCCTCAGCATTGATGAAGCCTGGCTCACCGTTGTTGCGGATGAGATCAAGACGTGCACGGATCTCATCAATGCCTGGCTTCTTGTAGAACATCTGGGAGTTGTTGCTGCAGTAGCGCCACTCCATGATGGACTTGTTGGTCTCAACATCATACAGGTTGCTCTTGGCGTACTGGAAGTGCGTATCGTCAGAGTCGCCCAAGGCAATCTCAGCGGTGCGACGAACTCCGCCGACAACCACGACATGCCCAATCATGTTGGCCAGATCAAGCGCCTGAATGCTGGTCCAGCCGCCCTTGAGCTCAGGAAGGGTCTGTCCCGTCTTGGAGACCATCTCAACAGTCTCAGGACGGTAGGTTCTTGTACCTTGTTCGCAGGCAATGCGCTCAATCATCGCGAACAGAGCGTAAAGCGGCACAGGTCCACTTGCTCGCCCACCGAATCGCTTGAGCGGCTCCCCTTCAGGACGAACCGAGTCGAAGTTGATCTTGATCTCAGAGACATTCGAGCCTTTCCGGCAGAGCCTCAGAACCTGCCCCAGAGCCGATACCCACCCAGCTTTGCTATCACCGACGACGATACTGGCCGTCAGGGTCTCGTCTTCCTCAGTGACATAGCCAGTCGATGTGAAGTCCGTGCGCTGGTGTGCTGGCCATGGTTGGTATGGCTGGCAAGTGATCTTCACGGCTTGCAGCTCAGGAACTTCCTGCAGATACTTGCGCTCTACTGAGAAGCCCACGCCTGAGCCAACCATGCTGAGTTCCATGATGTCCGTGAAGGCTGCTAGGTCATCAATCACTCGGAAGGCACAGTTGAAGTTGCTCTGAGGAACTTCATAGCTAGGACTGCGTCCCCCAACCCACATGGTGCGTCCGCTAGGGAACAGGCCCAAGTTCAAGCTGTGCTCAGCAAGTGCGTCAGCCTCACGCTGCAGGAACTCAGGGCTACTGACTTTATCAAGCGAAAGGTTGTAGTTCACCCAACGTTGAGTAGTCTGGAAGAAGTCCTCACGCTTGCGCTCATTGTAGTCGTAAGGGCTGTAGGTTCTGAGGTAGACGAACTCACCAAGAGGCCCGAAAGGCACTGTGATACGGTTGCGAAGTTCTGCGATCTGATTGTCTTTAAGGTAAGTCATACTTCCTCCCCATCTCTTCGGATGTAAACGCCATTATGCTTCCTCTTCCTCATCGAGGAGCGCGTTCATCAACCTCTCGTCCTCTTCTTTCCTCATGAGGCGAAGGCGTTCCTCAGCCGTAGACGCCGATGCGCCGACTTCCTCGTTCTCTCCCCACCGCTTGCCCCACTCGGCATCGGTGTTGAAAGCCTGTCCGAGAAGATCAGGTACACTCATGATTTCACGCACTTTCTCTACAGTTTGCTCGACGTCTTCGCTTCTGATCTCCATGAGCAATTCGTCGTGTACCGGAGCAATGAGGCCCTCACCAAAGCCACGAGACTCGAGGTACTCATCAACACGTGTCACAGCATGGCTCAGAAGGTCAGCACAACCACCCTGTACCAGTGAGTTAACACCCTGATAGAAGAGGCGCTTGTCACGAATACGGCGCTTGCGTCCTGACCAGTACCGAACAAAGCCATATTCGGCCAGTTGGTGCTCAGTCTCGCGCATCCACGGGCGAACGCGAGCAAAGGTGCTCAGATAGTGGTTGTACTTCTCAGTAGCGTCAGGAACACTGATGCCGAGCGTTGCTGCCAGAGCGGGGATGCCCATGCCATAGAGAATGCCGAAGTTGGTACCTTTGGTCCACTTGCGGTATGGGTTGCCACGCTTGCCATAGAGAAGCTCAGCTACGAGGTCGTGAACGTCCTCTCCTGAGGAGACAAGCTTCATGAGAAGTGGGTCACGACACAAGAGGGCAAAGAGCACTACCTCCATCTGCTTGTAGTCGATGCTGACCATCTCAAAGCCCTCACGAGCGATGAAGTGAGGACGAAGCGTGATACCGACTCCGTCAGGATCCAGCTCCTTGCCCTCAGCGTGAGACGATACTTGCTGCATGTTGGGGCCAGTCGACGACAGCCTTGCGGTGACGGTAGCGGCTTGGTTGAAGTTGCTGTAGATGATGCCCGTATCCTCATCAATCTCACGCATAAGCAAGAGATACTTGCTGAGATAGCTGCGCAGTGTCGAAACCTTGCGGAACTTGAGCACCATGTTGGGAATGGGGTGATTCAGCTGCTCGAGCAAGGCCTTGCCTGTGGCGGCTCCGGAGTAGGCCGATTCCTTCCGTGTTCCCCTCAGCTCTGGAGGGCATTCAGGCTTCGGGAGGCCGAGGTCCTCATACAGCAGTGCACTCAGCTTCTTGGGGCTGTTCCACTTGGCGAGGGCCTTGACCCCAGCCTCATCGCAGAGCTCTTCCAGCTTGTCCATAGCCGTCAACATCAGCCGGTCGGCTTTGGCTATGGTCTCACGAGCCTTCTTGGTATCAAGCACGATGCCTCGAGCTTCCATGCGGTACAAAGACCTCAGGTAGCGCATCTGTTGACGCCAGAGTGGGATCATTCCCTCAGCCCTGATGCGAGGCAGAAGAATCCGGGCAACCTCATAGGTGACCCGGCAATCGTTCTCACAATACTCAGCAACCAATGAGAGTGGCCACTTGTCTACCTTCTTGATGCCCCCATGCTCAAGAGACTCCTCAAGCAGCCTCTTCTTGCTGCGGGTCTTCATGTACCGGGACTCAAGTGATGATAGATCCTTGGACAGCTCCTCGTGGATCAGGTGTTCTGCTACAAGCGTGTCAACAATCTGCCAACGCTTGAGATTCTCAGAGGAAACCTTCAACCACCTCAGTTCGTACTTGAGATTGTGGCCAATGAGACAGGCCTCATCAGAGAATGAGGCCACTGCATCACAGATTTCATCATGCGAAGCATACTCGGGAAGGCAGGGAAGGTACCCACAAACCCCAGCATCTGGTGCCCAGATGCCGAGGCCTACGAGTGCTCCCTGATGAGGTTGGAATCCGCCACTGGTCTCCACGTCGAGCGCGATGTTGCCAGACAAGCCACGAATATCCTCAGGGCGCAAGAGTCTTGTCATATTCTCAGAGTTCTCCTAGTGCCAGAGCTTAAGCGCATCAGCGCTCGTCGCCACTCTCTGGTTCGTCAGCAAGGCGAGGAACGTTGACGATCAGAACATGCTCCAGAGCGTCTTCGCTCTCCGCGACGACGTTGATCCACTTGGCATGCTCAGCCTTGCGGATAGCCTCGACGCAGAGTTCCTCAGTCTCGACACCCTTGGCCATCAGCATGTCGACGATCAACGAAGTAGAGACGGAGGTCACACCAACGATGACGTTCGCTCTCAGAAGACGCTGCAGCTTGGTCAGCGGGGTCTCGGAGCCGTCAGTGATGGCGTAACGTTCTGAGCGGAACAGCCTGTTCTCCTCACGAGCCATGGGAAGAGGGCACTGCTTCTCAACGTTCTCCCAACCCTGGAAGTGGCACTTGCCGCTCTTCTCACAGCTGATCTTCGCATGAGGCTCCAGCCACGGGTGTGCTTCAACCACAAGCTTCCTCATCTCGCGGAACGCATGGCTGATCTCCCACTGGAACATGTAGCAACCACGGTATGCCAGCGTGTTGAGCCACTCTCGTGGCGTGTACGAGCAGACGATGGCGTTGGTGGTGCCTTCAGGCAGAATCAGACGAGAGTCCTGATAACTGATGTCGTTCTCAGTGGCCACCTGGTAAGCGAAGCGAGAGGCGTCAATAGCCCTGAGCCAAGCCTCAAGCACGTAGGGGTTCTCATGAGTCCACACGCTCTCAGGGATGCGAACCTCAGCCGCATTGCCGAAGAAGGTAGCCCGCTGAGATTGCTGCAAGAAGCCCGCAGCGCGAGTGCGTACCAACTGATGAGTACAAGCGCGACTCACACCGGTGATAGCGAACACGATGCGATCAGACTCGAGAGCCTGTTGCAGCCCACCCTTAAGCATCTCCTCGGTGTCCTCATCAGCGTCCATAGGAGCGTCGAGGTCAATCCCGGTAGTGGCACGCAGCCCCATGCTCACAACGCGCTTGAATCCCTCAGTGTCGATGCTCTTGATCAAGCGAACCTGGATGCCGTCAAGGCCGATCTGGATCTTGCCGTTGTCAGAAGGAGAGACGTGCTTGCCATCCTGCTTGGAGTGCTTGTTGAAGGCAAAGTCGCGGGTTTCGACTGAGGGAGACTTGTCGTTGGGAGAACGGCTCAGGACAACATCATGCAGGGGTGCTTCGTACTTGGTCATTTGTCTTTCCTCTTTCCAGTTCCATCACAATCGGGGCACTTGATGAAGACCCAGCCGTTTTCGTTGCCTGAGGGATCAAGCTTCAGTGCTGCGACAACAGCGGCCTTCTCATAATCAGTGGCTTCAGGGTCATTGACGCCTTGAGGGTAGACACCCATGCCTTCGCATTGGCCTTGGCAGACCGTCTCAGGATCAGGGTAGTTGCCACCGTACCGGTCAGTGAAGATGTAGCCTTGGTCTTCGCTCATACTTGTCTCCTCTCTTCGGGGTGACCCCCATCTGGATTCTCGCGTGTCGGATGAGGGCTGCACGGGGTTGCAACCCTCGATTCGTCTTGCAGGCTACTTGAGCCTTCTCGCAACTAACTCAGCATGATTGTGGCGAACAAGAAGAACAAGACCCAAAGTGCGATGGCGGCAGCCGCTGCAATCAAGAGGCCACATCCACAACCATATTGTCTATCAGATTTCATATCATCAACCCTGTTGTTGTCCATGATCCATGCGAACGTTCTGACCGCCCATCCCCCAGCCTCTGAACAGCAAGAAGCTCATCAGGCACGCCACATCCTCAGCGAAGAGCGGGTTGTGACCTGGCACGTTCTTGAGGATGATTTCCTCATACTCGTGGTCGTTCCAGCCGCGCTCCTTGACCAGCTGCTCACGAACAGCACGATCCATGCGGGTGCCGAAGACTGGGCCGGGGTCGACGGTCATCAGCGAGAAGCCACGAGGAGCCAATTCTCGATGAGCGCACTTAACGGCATGGGCCAGTGCCGCCTTCGAGCTGCAGTAGGCCACGCTTTGGGTTCGAGCGACGAAGGCACTGTTGCTCCCCAAGAAGACTCCGGTTACGCGTGCGGCTCTGACGGATTCGCTCATACGATCAGCGATTCCGCCGAGGATCAACATAGGGGCGATGGTGTTGATCATCATGGTGTCCTCGAAGGACTCAGCAGTGAGCTTTCCGACTGGGGACATCTTGTTGATCCCAGCGCAGTAGGCGAAGCCCATCAGCTCAGCGTCGTGGAACACCAACATCTGCTGCAACTCAGCTATAAAGTAGTCGAAGCTGCTAGGGTCGAGCAAGTTCACCTGTATGTGGTTCTGATCGTATCTAGAACCGAGCACAGTGTCGTTGATGTCGGCTGTAATGACCACAACTCGCTCATTGCGGAGCATCGAAGCAAGTGCAAGCCCCATACTGCCTTGACCGGTACCAATCACAAGTATTGCCTGATTATTCATATCACATCACCAATCCTGAGTAGTCGTGGACTCCACCTCTGAGGTAGCGGAATTGCTTATCCTCATTGATCAGCAGAGTTGTGAGGAAAGCTCCGATCATCTTCATGAGACGCTCCTCAACATCCTGAGGAACACCGTTGATGATCTTATTGCGGGCCTCCTCCCAGCTGATGCCCAACGCTTTAGACAGGTCATCGTACAGCGCATAGGCAAGTGTGGTGTCCCGTACGTGCGGAGGCCGAATCGCATGTAGGCAGAGCTTGCTATCCTTAAGCTCTCGGTTTCCCTGACGAACAAGCATCTCTAAGCCAGCCTTGGACACGTTGTAGAGCATGTTGTTGGTCATAGGCTTGACAGCCGCGTCGGAGCTCATGAACACCAGGTCCACGGTGTGGTCGGCTGCGGAAACAAGCTGCGTGAGGATCAAGGGTACGAACAGATTGACATCCATGCTTTCGGAGAAGTCTCTGTACTTGATCTCAGATATTGGGGAGTACCCATGAGTGGCAGCCGTGTTGATCACCATTCGGAACTCCCCAGCCTGAATGCGCTGCGCCAATGGGTGCAGATGCACCTGTGTGATATCGCAGGCTACATACTCACGAATGCACGGGTTCTTGCCTCGCAACATCCGGATGTACTCATCGTCGTGCTTGGAACGTCCGACAACCACGAACTCAACACCTGGGATGACCCGCAGCTGGCTCATCAGCTGAAAGCCAATTGTGTTGACCTTGCCTCCACCAATCACCATGACCTTCAGCTGACTCATCTCAACCCTCCTTCAGATCTTGATCGCGCTTCCACATATAGTATGTGGTCTCCAGAGCCATCATGGAGTTGCCAACCATATCGGAAACTGCGTCGATGATGTCTTCAACGGTGCTCTTGTCATTGTTGAAGATGATTGCCTCGAGTCTGTCCATCTTGCGCTGCAGGTCGCAGAAGAACATGGCCTTCTCTACCTGATCGCTCCTGAGCCCATTGAAGCGTCGGTCTCCGTATGACTTGGTCTTGGCGCACCTCAGGGAGAGCATGGTGTCCATGAGCTTGTCGACAATTGTCTGAGAGTCAATGTCAAGCGCCTCATTGACCACCCGTTCGTTCTCAGGAATGTACTCAACTCCGGCCTTCTCCAGCAAGAGCTCACCGAAGGTCTTGATCTCCTCAATATTGTGCTTCACATCAGCTCCAGATCGAGAAGCTTGAGATACTCGCCAACTTGCTCATTAGGCGCCCATCTCACCTTGTGATTGTTGATGTTCGCACTGCGCCACTCCGTATTGTAGCCGTGTGAGGGCATCACCACTCTGAAGCCGGACTGCAGCAGCCGCTGAGCGTGGGACGGGTCATCCTCCACACATGCAAGCACCTTACAGTTGTGAAGAGCGAGGCGTTCTGCCTTGCGGTCGTCAACATACAAGACGAACCTGAGCGCGGGGAAGTGCGACTGGATCCAGATCAAGGTGTCACGGTAGATGCGCTTTAGGGGCACCGTGCGTGATGTGATGAACACAATTCGTCCCATATGGTCAGCAGCATCAATGATATCCACAGCGCCGGGCATGAGCGGCAAGGTTCTGTATCCACCAGCAGCCTCAAAGTCCCACTTGGCTTGACGGTATCTCAGGGGGTCAAGGTTGAAGTCTTTGTCGATGTGGTAGCTCATGCAGGGGTCGACGGCATCCTCAGGGATGAGGCCGATGTCCTTCAGGTACTTGACCAATCCTGAGCGGAAGTCGGCAATACAACCGTCAAGGTCGACCATCACAATCGGCTCGTCTTTCCTCAGAGGGTGGGTCTTCTCCTGGTACTGACGCTGGTTGAGTACGTTGAACTTGTCCTGCCACAGCTGGAACACGTCGGACGATGTGAATCCCCACATACCAAGCTGTGCAAGGGTGTAGTTCATCACGTCGATCAGCTCTTCGCCAATACCGTCGACGTCAAGTGTGGTGTAGTGGTGTTCCTCACGATGAGGCTTCCACTTGAGCATGTCCACCACTTCGGTGACTTCCATGTTGGTGGCGAGTGCGTACTCCTTGGTCCACTTGACTCGTTCCTCAGGAAGGTTGTCGGCGATCACAACGCCAGGAT